>JAJJWX010004050.1:0-145749 GCA_023529315.1 Papaver bracteatum
AAAGTCTCATCTCATGTGCAACTATTATTTGAGGCGGATTATTTCTCAGTGTTTGCTTCTATTTCTTCATCTCTGTCTGAAAAGCATGTCGGCTTTAGTGATGCAACTTTCTGTCTGAAAAGAACGACAACTTTAGTGATGAAAAGACATTGAAGAGTATAAGTGAATCTGAGAAATAAGGGACGGTTGCTATTAGCGAAGGAACTCGGGAAAGGAAGAAAGCGTTCGTTTGGAGCGAAAAGGAGCAAAATGCCAGTTCACAGGCGAGCGAAGCTAGCAACGGTTGGAAAGAAAGAGGATAGGCAAGTTAGTTCTCTGGAACTGACAAGAAATTCATCATCTGGGTATCCCTTATCCACCGCACAAGGGTGGCTATATCGAATAGCCTGATTCCTACATAACCCTAAAAGTCATAGAAAAATATCTTTACTCTTATCATTGTTTACCTGAAAACAAGACATAGAATGGCTGCGGCTCTTCATGAAGGAATTTCGAATTCAATGGAAGATAAGAAGGGAAGAGGTGAATCTGATATGAATTTTCTCCCATGGGTTTGATTGAATGGGAACTTCAGATCGAAATGGAGAAACACAGAGTTAGGGTGGTTTGCTTTGATTCTGAAAGCAACAAGAAGAATTCAAGGGTTCTGATGGGGTTTTGAGCTGTGTTGGCAGAGTTGAACTGATGGCTGCTTAGATGGGGAGTGATAAATTAATGGGTTTCCGAATCTGGTTAGGGTTTGATGAAATTATAGATGTGTAATGACTATGGTGCTCAATCTGTGGTGATACTAAATTATTGAAGCTAAAGGAAGAAGCAGATGTAGTTTCTTGTGAATGAGTTGAGACTCAGCTGACATTTGTTGTTACAACTGGTGTTGGTATAGATGGATTGATGGGGATTTGTTAATGAGTTGCCAACAAGAAGAACACAAAACAGCTGGTGATGTGATGGGTGTATGTGCAGCTACAAGGAGTTGTGAAGTTGAACTGGGAAGAGGTGATACTGCAAGTTGTTGCAGCGGAGATAGGTTCTTTCCTGGTGTTGGCTGTGAAGATGTAATGGCTAGGAAAGATGAATTTGCTGCTACAGAAAGTGTGTATGAGCTGTTACAAGGAACTAGGAGCATTGCAGGCTTGCAGTGAAGGCACATGAGCTAATGCAGTTGATTCGATTAGAATGGGTTACAGATTGGAGATGGCAGTTAAATGGAAGGATTGGAGCTTAATTGGAATGATGCAGTGGTAAAGATTATTGTAGTTGTAATTCGGATGGTGCAGTGTACACCAGAAGAACAAGAATGAGAACTGATGGATTGCAGGGAACTGTGGTTGGTGGATGTAGCTCAATTTGAAGCAACTGGAATGAGGCACTCAAGAGAGATGTACTGGTGGTGCATCTATGAGCAAGCTAGTTATTGTGTGGTGTTTTGAACTGCTATTAGGTGCAGCTGTTGTAGGGCATGATGTTGCAGCTGGGAACTAAAGCAGTTGCAGGGAATGTATGGAGATTTCAGTTCAAATGGTGACAGGTGCCGCTGCTATTGGTGTTGTGTCTTGCGATGATGCAGCTGTTGCTGAGAGTGTAGCATCTGGGGATGGAGTATTTGAACTATGCTTGTTGGAGCCGGTGCTTGCTGTCTTGCACAAATGCAGATGGTTAGATGGTGATATATGAATGGAAGTGGTTGTGGTGCTGTGAATGATCCAATATGTGTACGACTTATTTTGAAGCATTGCAGCTGAAATTTGAGTTCAAGGTGGAGTTTTTGGTGACTAATTGAGATGGCAGAGCTGTGTAACAGGGATGAAGAACAAGTCTATATTGCAGTTTTTGTGCTGGTAAAGCTACAACCAACGGATTTAAGTGGCGAAAGCAGCTAGAACTTAAGAAGATTGCGAGGCGAGAAGCAATGGGACTGATGTTGCAGAAGGAAGTTCAAGTGCAGGCTTGAAAGATGGCGATTGTAATGGAACTGTGGGGTTTGAGTTTGACAGGAAATTGCAGGCAGTCTGGGGGTTTTGACCTACATGAGATGCAGTTGTTTCAAAAGAGAGCAATGGCCATAATCTAGAGGTGCAGCCGTAGGTTATAAACTAAGAAGTTGTGCAGTGAAGGAGAGAAAAAAATGTCAGTGGGAATGACTTGTGAAAAATGGGTTATGCCTGGCAACTCAATGCACTCAGGCGAGTCAGTTAGCTGACTAGGTGTTGACTCATGTCTGACTAGACCTTGCTGATATCACTGATCCGGACTGATCGAGTTGTACGGTTGATTTACTTTGACCAGATTCCGGCGCCGACGGTCACTTTTCCGGCCAAGTTCCGGCGATATACCCATTTTCCGACTAACTATTTTTGACATATTTTCTTACATGGGTTTCTCTTGTGTGGGCTTGGTGGACACATTGTATATGGGCTTTTGAGACTTAACCTAGTTTTGGAAGGGAGAAAAGCTACAAAAGGGGAAGATTTCTACAACTTTGAGAGGACGTAATTTTGTATTCTTCTTGGAGTTTTGCAGAGAGCCGGAGCTAGGGTTTGCTTTCATTTTATATTTTCATCTTCTTTACTTTATTTCAATTATTATATTTGATGATGAACTCCAATATTATGAGTAACTAAAACTCTTCTTGATTAAGGGCGATTTCAAAGCCCGAAATATGAACCTATGATTGATATGAAATAACTTGTTCTCTTGCATTTATTTATGTTATTGATTTATTTCTACCATGCTAATATTGTTTATGGATTATTTGTTAAGGGTTTAAGTTCGAAATTGAATCATTAATTCTTAATCCTATTGCTAGTTTAGATTTTCTTCGGCCCATAATTGTCTAGAAATATAAACATAAGTAGCAATATATGGGTACTAATGATGGGACTTTGTTAAGTGACCGTATGTAGAAATCAACACTAGTAGGTGATTCATGCTTTTGAGTTCATCACTAGGAGCAACCTTATCTCACAAAACTTAGAGCACTTGTTTAAGTCACACCTAGTAAGCGTACCTCTAGGAAACTTGGCAAGTAGGAACCGGTAGTTGAACGCTTTTGTATCCGGTGAGCTTAGGATATAGTAACGGAATAGTTGAGCGTACTAATTATTCTAGGGTTGTTAGTAACATGATAATGTGAAGAACTTAGCTATATATCAATTTGGTTAGTATTCCGTGGTCTAGAATGAACCTTTAATCAATTACATCTCATATTTGAATACAATTTACAATTTTCAGAATTTCCACAACAAAATCATCTTTGCTAAGAGTATTTGCATAAGAACTTAGACTTTATACCTCCCTTGGGACGATCCTACTTACATTATACTACTTTCTAGTTAAAGAGAAGTAGAGAAATTTATTTTTGGGAGTTCGACACCTCGTCAAAATTGGCGCCGTTGCCGGGGAGGAAGTGGCAAGTTTAGTTGTTATTTTTATTCTTAGTTTATATTTTTGCTTTTGGTTACAATTTCAGATTACTTATTAAATCTCTTAGAATCTGATTTTCAGGTACGATTTCTTTGGTGAATGCGTGGAGAGGGCAGACCAAGTCCTATTGGTATACGTCTTCGTTCAGGCACTTTACTTAAAGATTTCATTCGATCAGTGAACATTCCACTTCCTCTTAGTTCTACACCAAGTGAATTTTTGGACTCGGACGAAGAGGAAAATAACACAATGAGAGATCGACCACCTGCTCCAAGAACACTCAAGGAGCTCACTTCTCGAAACCTTGATCAGCAGACTTTATGTATTCATCTGAATGGAACCATTGAGTTGAAACCACAATTGATTAACTTGCTTTGCCCAAATTCATAGGTTTAGCGGAGAAGATCCTAATCGTCCTTGCAACAATTTCATCATGTTGTGACTAGTATGAAGCAAGCAACTGCTGGAATGCGGATATGGCTATGATGACAGCTTTTTCCTTTTTCCTTTTAGATCTTTTAGGAGAATGGTTCTTTTGCCTACCCGCTGGAAGCATAACCACATGGAATGGAATGAAGAAATTGTTCCTTGAGAAGTATTTTCCAGCATCAAAAGCAGCTGTGATTCGCAAGGAGATTTGTGGTATTAGGCAAATATCGGGAGAGACTCTCTATGAGTATTGGGAGCGCTACAGAAGCTTCTAATAGATGTCCACACCACCAAATCAGCGATCAACTTGTGATTCAATATTTCTATGAAGGATTGCTTTCTACTGAGAGACATTTGATTGATGCTGCAAGTGGTGGTGCACTTACCAACAAGAGAATTACGGAAGCTACAAGTTTGTTGGAGAACATGGATGTAAATACACAACAATTCTTCACTAGAGATGAATCAGCGATAAGGAAGGTGAATGAAGTTGGCAATTCTTCACACATGGAACAGAGGATGGGAAACATGGAGAGGATGATGCATCAAATAGCAGCGGTTGTCACACCATCATCATCATACACCGAAGATGTTGAGCAAGCAAGTGTCATGTACCAAAATTAGCAAAGGCCGAGATATGATCCGTACTCTAGCACATACAATCCGGGTTGGCGAGATCATCCCAATTTCAGCTACGCCAACAAGCAAGCGGCAGTTCCCAATCCCCCTTTCAATCAACAAGGTGGGTACCAATTCTTGCAAAATCCACGTCAACAAACTTAAGGCACGAGTATAGATGACAAGTTGAATTTCATTCTCAACACAATGGTGCAAGATAAGCAAAAGTCGAGGAGATGGATATGAAAGACATCCAAACACAAATGGGTCAATTAGATACTGCCGTGAGCAAATTGGAAGCACAAGTAGAGGGAAAACTTCCTTCGCAAATAGTAAATCACAAGGAGAATTCCAATGCTATTGAGTTACGAAGTGGGAAGCAAGTAGAGAAACCGGAAACATCACCGACGTCGAATGAACCTAATTTGGAGAAAGAATAGGATGAAACAACCCCTAAAAAGGCTGACCCGGTAACAAATTCTAACTCTAAAACTAGTGTTTCTACTTATGTTACTCCTCCTCCTTTTCCTAGAAGGTTTGCAAGGTCTAATACTTACCTGAAAGGGGTTATTGAAGATGTTTTGGTGCAGGTTAATCAACTCATATTTCCGACAGATTTCTATGTTCTTGACATGATGGATGGAGATTCACCATCGATTACCCCCTTGTTGTTGGGTAGACCATTCATGAGAACTGCTAGAACGAAGATTGATGTTTTCAAGGGCACTTTAACTATGGAATTTGATGATGAGATCATAAGTTTCAATATCTTTGAGGCTATGATATATCCTAGTGATGTGCATTCATGTTTTTCTATTGATATTATTGATTCTCTAGCTCAACAGATGTTTGAATTAAATGGTGATGATGCTTTAGAAAACTCCATAGTGGAAGGTTTAGGTTATGGAAAATACAAAGACCTTGAGAGTAAATTATCTATTTGTGATGAGCTTAAAGAGGTTGTTTTATCTCTTAACTCATTACAAGAAGTTCCACAAAAGTATAATGCGTCTTATGTTTCTTTGCCGCTCGCTAATGAGAAACTTTTACCGTCGATTGTGCAGGCACCTATTCTTGAGTTTAAACCTCTTCCGGATCACCTTAAGTACATACATTTAGGTGACAATGAAGAGTTACCGGTGATCATTGCCAACAACCTTACCAAGGTGCAAGAGGAGAAACTTGTTCGAGTGCTAAGAGAGTACAAGTCTGCCATTGGGTGGACCATTTCCCATATCAAAAGAATCAGTCCTTCCACATGTATGCACTAAATACTTCTTGAGGAGGGGGCAAAACCAACAAGATAAGCTCAACGTCGCTTGAACCCTCCAATGATGGAAGCAGTCAAGAAAGAAATCCTAAAGTTGTTGGATGTCGGGGTTATCTATCCCATATCCAATAGCAAATGGGTGAGCCCGATTCAAGTCATTCTAAAGAAGTCCGGAATCATGGTGGTGAAAAATGAAGATAATGACTTGGTTCCAACTAGAATCCAGACTGGTTGGAGAGTTTGCATTGACTTCCGAAAGCTCAACTCTACTACCCGAAAGGACCATTTTACTTTACCATTCATTGATCAAATGCTTGAAAGGTTGGCTAGACACGCTTACTATTGCTTCCTTGATGGTTTTTCAGGTTATAACCAGATTGTAATAGCTCCGGAAGATCAAGAAAAGACGACGTTTACTTGTCCTTTTGGCACTTTTGCGTATAGACGTATGCCATTTGGCTTGTGCAATGCTCCAGCAACTTTTCAACGTTGTATGGTAAGTATATTCTCAGATTATGTGGAAAGCATCATAGAAGTGTTTATGGATGATTTTAGCGTGTACGGTGATTCTTTTGACAAGTGCTTAGATAACCTTGCACTTATTCTTAAACGATGCGTAGAAACTAATCTTGTGCTTAATTGGGAAAAGTGTCACTTTATGGTGAATCATGGGATTGTGCTAGGCCATGTTGTATCCTCTAAGGGGTTAGAAGTTGACAAGGCTAAGATATATTTGATTCGAAACTTATAATACCCCACAACTGTGAGGGAGGTTTGCTCTTTTCTTGGTCATGCAGGTTGTTATAGGAGATTCATAAAAGATTTCTCCAAGATTGCAATGCCCCTGTGTAGACTTTTGCACAAAGATGTGGCCTTTGATTGTGACAAGGAATGCAAGGAAGCTTTTGACACCTTGAAAGAGTTGTTAACTACCGCAACAATTATCAAACCACCCGACTGGAGCAAGCCATTTGAGTTGATGTGCGATGCAATTGATTATGCCGTTGGAGCCGTGTTGGGACAGCGAGATGGTAAAGTTCCATATGCCATTTATTATGCTTCTAAAACTCTAAACGGAGCGCAAATCAACTGCTCCACTACTGAAAAGGAGCTTTTGGCCATAGTGTTTGCACTAGAGAAGTTTAGATCTTATTTAGTGGGTACTATTTACACCCCAATTTCGCACCTTCCATGGAAAATATCAGTCTTATGCTTCGAAGCCGAATACAAGGGAAATTCTTTATGGAACAATTAAGGATCTCCATATCCTTTAAATCAGCCCACAAACACTACTCCTACCCATTTCATTATCCATTCAAACCCAGGAATTTCTTGACGTCACATTGAAGAGGAGGAAAGTACGAAGTCAATGGTGAAAGAACGGAGTCATTTGGAGTTCGTATGCAAAAGTTACGAGCAAAACGAGAACTCAGAAGACTTTAAGGGGGCGACCACTTTTCATCCTCCCATTATCATCACCAAGACATTAGTTAGTAGGACTAATTCTTCAAATACGTGTCCCATGGAAGAATTTGTCAATAATGGTTAAAGAAAAAATAATCAAGTGGGACCCACATCACATGGGAGAGTAAGTAAATGTTGGAAGAAAAATCATTTTTCTTTGGTGGGACCCACATATGTTTTAAAAAAAAAACTCTTTGAAAAGGACAATTTTTTCTTGCTTCTCGCAGGATTTACATCCGGATTCGGCGCAAGAAAAAAAGGAAGGTTGTCGGGGATCTATTTATATAAATAGGGGTCGAACGCATACTTCAAAAGATAACATTTTTTCTCATAAGAATCACTCATTCTTTAAGGATTAATTTCCAAGAGAAATACCACTTCTAAAACACTTTTTCCTTTAATTCTCCTTTCATTATTCATTTGAGAAACTCTATGTATTTGGTCATTTAATCAAAGAGAAATCCAATTTTCTTCCTACATAATAGTTATTATTGTCATATACATTTCTAGTTTATTTCCAGAAAACCAAAAAAAAAAAAAAAAAGGTAGAAATATCAAATCAAGTATCGTCTTTAAGTTCTTAAAAGATTAGCATTAAATTGCTGGTACTTTAATTACTTTCGGCATACTTAACAGAAGCAAGAAATCATCGTAAGAATCCTTTCAAGTTTCAGTATCATATCAGGTATACTAATTGCCTATCTTTTCGGTAATTATGTAGTCATACGGGAACGGAATGGTTTTCCATTTCGTAGTAACACCGCAGCTACTCTTTACATTACATAAAAATAATTATGTTTTATTATTAATTTTCCAAGTGGGATAAATCAAAGTGTGGGTTTAAAGAGGAATTCCCTCCCACATTAGGCCCATAATAAATATTTATATATATATAAATAAATAATAATAAGGCTTGCATTAATTTTATATTCTAAATAGCTGATGTATGAAAATCTATTTTCAATTTCCAATAAATTTCAGTATCACAATCATGTACATATAAGTATTGGTAAAAATAAATTATAAACATTTCCTCGTTAATCATGAAGTAGAGGCCAATCTTACGATTGAGCGGCTGATGGGTGCCTAACACCTTCCCATCACGTAATAGAAATCTCCTTATCCAGACTCTCTGATAGCGGACCATAAACATGTAAGTCATAACTGGCTTTGTTTTCCCATAAGAATTCAAACTAGTTAAAAGGGTCCTAACTCCCCTTAGTCAGGTGGCGACTACAATTTACCTCTCTTTTCCTCTTTGCAGAATTGGCCCTCTTGCTAATAAACTAGTAAGAAATTATCTTTGCCAGATCTTGTGCGATAAACATCCACGAACGGATGAGCACATGGACCTCGCCCCATAACAATTGTGGACAAAAGAATAGACCGGCTCTCGACCCGTGCACAGTCCTTGATTTCTATAGTGGTGACTCTGCTGGGGACAATAAGAGATTCGACTTGAAAAATGATTAATGGGAAATTTTATAATCTTTTCTTTATTATACTAAATATCAGATTTCAGATTTCCGTGATTTCAGGTACTCATCCAAGCATAAGCAACCATAACGCGAAGGGGAGCTTACACTCATCACTGGCATCGGAACAAAGGAGGAGGTGAATTAATGCCTAACTCACAATCTGAACAAGAGAATTCTGAAACTCTCAGTATTTCAAGAATAGAGCAAATCATTGAAGAATAGTTGGCGAAGTTCTTCAAGAAGTTTGGATACGAAAACCAAGAAAAGGAAAATAACGCGGAAGGCTCTAACTCTCGTCAAGAAGCAAACAGCCATCCGTCCGGTGATCATATGTATGATCAGAACAGCAAAGACGGAGAACCCAATAATATCCGTAACCATGATGAGAACGCACCAAGCAAAGAACGGCTATAATTTGAATGTTTCAAAGAACAAGTAAAAAAGATGTTGTCAGCCATTGAAGACAACAACGGTATCGAGAGCAAAGTGTGGTACACTCCACCAAAAGGAAAACTCCCTGAAGGATTCAAATTCCCTAAGATGGCGAAATATGATGGTCGCGGTCCTCCAGCGTCTCACATCAACATGTACCTCAATTATCTAAAACCCCAAGGGTTATCAGATGATTGGCTGTTAAACTTATTTCACCGAGCTTTGATTTGGACTAGCTCTTGATTGGTACCAACATGTGGAAAAATCTAAAATATCCACATGGCCAACCATGATCGAATCGTTTGTCGAACACTTTACCAAAAGCATAGATCATACAATCACCTTCTGCCATCTCGAGTCCCTCCGAAAATGGGCATATGAAGGGTTCATCGACTGGATGAGTCGATGGGACAAAAAAGTGTTCGAAATGTTCAAACGCCCATCGGAAGAAACTCAGTTAAGGATGCTAATAAAAAATGTTTCCTTGTCAGGCTACCCCTCAGTATGGCCGCACCCAAGAATCTTAATGCTTTTCGAAGAAAAGGAGCCACCATCGAGGATGCCATGAGAGACGGTGCATTTTTCGGATTCCTCACGGGGCAAACCTCAACAAAAAAGAAGGAAATCAATTATGTCAACCCAACTACTTCCGGACCCACCTACATCAAGGCCGGCATAAAAGCACCAATGGCAGAGACATTCCGCCAAGACAAAGGACAACAATATGTCGAGAAAAGGTGGATCCGAAATCGGATATTCTCCGAACTAGATGGAGAACTTAGTGATTTCCTTCCCAAGCTAGTTAAGGAAAAATTAATTCAACTCCGGGATCTTAAAACTATACCTAAACCCAAACCTCGGGGTTACGACGAGTCAAAAATGTGCGACTACCATCAGAGTGCGGGGCACGATACCAATTCTTGTTTCGTCTGGAAACATCTTATCCAAGATTTACTGGATGACGGCAAGATAATCATCGAGGGAGTGTCAAAGCAACCTAATATACAACAAAATCCACTTCCAAAGATATCGTGGAAATCATGGAATCAACTTCATTGAGGCGGACAACGCTGAAACACATCAACCATTCCTAATATCGGACCGTACGACAAAGGAGAAGGTCCAAACAAACGAAGCCTCCAGGATTGTTGCTGAGAACAAAAAGGAATCAACGAAAGGTGCGCCAGACGCCAATATCCGTACGATGAATAAAAAATCATTGTTCACAATTGCAGGTAGCGGGAAAGTCGTATACTCAGAACGCCTACCGGAAAAATGCGAAGAGGTACAACATTAAACAAGGGGAGGAAGACAGTTCAAGCCTCTCAACTTGCGAAATGAAAACACAGGTGTCCTAGCAAGGGTCAATCCAGTTCAGATCAGGCCAAGCAATCAACATGAATCTATAAAGGAATACAACTTGCTCATTGAGAAGTTGTGAAGAACAAAGGCGGATATCTCAATTTGGGGATTGTTAGAAGCATCGACCAGTCACCGTCAGGCTCTACAAGAGGCACTAAGCCTGATGCATGTTCCCACAGTAATCACTCCCAATGAACTAGTGCACCTAATCGACCAGGCTGCAAGACCAGGTGCAATTACTTTCACAGATGACGACCTGCCACCGGAGGGGAAAGACCACAACAAAGGCCTTTACATCACCATTGGTTGGGAAAATATGATCATACCTTCCGTCTTCATGGACAATGGTGCTGGCGTCAATATATGTAGGTTAAAAGCGGCTAAAAAGATAGGGGTCGACATGAACCGTATCACTAAAGCCGATTTAATCAGCCTTGACGGTCAGAGCATTTAACAATGGTAAGCAAACAGGAATCGGTGAACTGACCATTGAAATATGGGTTGGTCCATTAAAGACCTATGTTACTATACTTATAATGGACATCTCTGTAAGCTTCAACCTCCTTCTGGGATGACCATGGATGCACAAGAACGGAATTGGTGCATCTTCTCTTCACCAGAAAGCCAGATTCTGGATGGGAAATGAGATAATTATTGTACATGGAGATGATGGGGAAAACGAAATAAGGTCCCATCAGATCTCAGTGAACATGATCCCAGAAATTCATAACTACACAGCAGAAATCCGACATGAGAACAAAGCTAGAGCATCAAGTCATCACGCCTGTACGGGTCAATTTAAATACCGGAATCGAAATGTTCCGAAAATGTTACAGAAAAGCAAATTCTTTCCGGTAATGGGTCTGGGGCTCCGACAACAAGGGCCCACACAACCAATAATAATACCTGAGAGAAAGGCATTTGATACGGCATGCCTGGGATATCAGTCGACCTATCGAGACTCTACAATATTCGAGAAAAGGCAAGAAGATTAAGGAATCGATTGGAGCCGTCAACCGTCCTTCCAAAAGTGGTTCATCCGTAAGGGAGGAGAAAAGGCTCCAGCACCAAGCACACTAGCAAAGATTACACCCGTGGTAACAAGAAGAAGTTCTGACCAAGGAAAAGAAACCGAGGAACCCGTATATGAAGGGGTAAGCCATATTTTTTCTCAATCTCCCACTAACAACGTATGCGAATCCAGCGGACACAAAGGGGAGGATGGACGAGAATTGGTAGTTCCTGAACAAAAGGAGAGTACGAAAAGCTCAATCCTGGAATGCATGGTTATTGCATCCTTAGAGTTGCAATTTCCTGGGAGGAGGAAATTTCCTATCTATAATGGTAAAATCTCCCCCATCAAACACCTCAAGTCATTCTTGTGGTACATAAGACCATTGAAGATGCACGAAAAGGACTTGAAACAATACTTCGGCGAAAGCTTAAATAGGAGTGCATCAGTATGGTATTCAACCAATGACCGCACTCTGCAAGCAGCGTGGCCAGAAATGATCAATGCTTTCATCGAGTATTTTTCAAAGATTCGACCAGAGCTGATCAATCAAAACTTGGAGCAGTGCCTCTAAGAACAAAGAGATAGGTTCTAGAAGACCAACACCAGAAGGAGTGAGGAATCATCTGATAGAAGCGTCTAAATGTTAATTCCCAACGAAGCAGCATCCGGTCATTCTCAAGCATACCAAAACATAGTTGCACACAGTATCAACAAACACGTACGACCACACAACTTCAACGAAGGAGATCTTGTGCTCAAAGAAATCCATCCAATCAAGCATACCGACCCAAGGGGCAAGTTCAAGCCAAAGTGGGAAGGCCCATTCATTGTCAAAAATATTTTTCAGGGGATGGCAGTACAATTGATGGAACTAGATGGAGAAGAACATCCAAGGCCCACGAATGCAGATCAACTCAAGAGGTATTATGCCTAATCGAAGGCAACATCCCAGCATAACCAATCCCTGCACCTCCTCAAAAGAACAACTGGTTTGTCAAGCACTTATCATTGTTCTCTATTTTATCAACTTGTTTTACAAAAAAAAAAAAAATACTAAGGCCTTGTTTCTGAAAGAAAAAAAACAACTTTCTAAAGTTTTGTTTTCAAAAAAAAAAAAAAAACGGAAAGTTTGTCGATGATGAAAAGCTTAGGATTTGGGTATGGTGTTATGAGAAACCAGATAGGCAGCTGAGACAAACTCTCCGAATCAAAATTTCAGTATTTTACAATTATCAAATTTCTAAGGCCTCATTTCCAAAATAAATAAATAAACAGATTTCTAAAGTTTTGTTTTCAAAAAAAAAAAACGGAAAGTTTGTCGATGATGAAAAGCTTAGGATTTGGATATGGTGTTATGAGTAACCAGATAGGCAGATGAGACAAACTCTCCAAAATTTCAGTATTTTGCAGTTATTAAACTTCTAAGGTTTTGGTTTTCCAAAAAAAAAAAACGCTGATGATGAAAACCTTAGGATGATATTGTACCTTGCACACACCGATTAGGCAACTGAGGCAAAAGCTTTGAGTATTATCTTGAGTCTAATTATGTTTTAATCATGCTTTAGTTTTTGTGAACGACGAGTCATCTGAGTTAAGGTCTCTCCACCGGAGTCAACAATCTGCAGAGTCCGTGCAAGTCAGACCAAGGACAAGAGCACCACCGGAAAGAAAATATTTCATTCACAAATGAAGGAATTACAAGATCTTCATCTAAAACAATGAAAAGCATGAACACTTCCTTATCTGAAGGATACATGATCAGATCGAGAAAGAAAAAAAGAACAACAACAACAAGAAACAAACAAAAGAAAATAAAAAAGAACAACAACAACAAGAAACAAAAAAAATGATCTGATGGCAAACCAAAGAAGAAGAAATGGAAAACAAATAAGGAAAGGGGATGATTTTATCTGAGTCTAGACCGAGATCCAATTTCTTCACCATTCCCCTTTGATCAAAACCAATGTGTGATAGTGGTAAAAGTGCCCATGTGACACGCTTGATCTAGACATCTTCATCCCAGGAAGATCATCCATACTTGTCAGAATACATCTAAATCTGATTTCAACTTTGAAATCTGGATTTATCTTTGTACGTATTTTGAAGATGCATATGGAACGATCTTATATCTTTCCCTAAATCATCAGATCTTCATCTCCGAGCCGAATATTAGTCTGTATCTCAAGATGCACTATCATCAAGCACAGAAAGAGGAGGATTTATATAGATCTATACTGAGATTCCACCAAAGACATCTCATTTCAGTTAACACTACTTCAGAGAGTAATTTATCTATCCACTCAAACTCTATCTTGCACATTCCACAAATAAATGATTACTACAGCGATAAACCAAACAAGCAGAAAGTAGAAGAACATTGAAGACGGTGGTTAAGAAAAGAAAGATCAAAGTCCAGATCCGGCGCATACAAGAAGGATCTGATAAAAAGATGGAGAAAAGAGGCGGATGTGCAGAAAGAAGAAGCAGGGGAAGAAGAAGAGTTGAGGGTCGAGGAAGAAGAAGAAGAAGTATATAAAGCAGAAGATTAGGGCTCCATCAAATTACTTTTCGGGCAAACCGAAATGAAGTCCATGACCCGTCGGGTTTCTCCAACCCATCAGGGTCATTCATACGATCTGCTAGCTCCTTTTCCCTGTTCAAAAAAAAAATCATCAAAAAAAAAAAAAAATAATAAAAAAAAAAAAAAATCATCATGATAATTAAAAAAAAAAGGGTTTCTTACAGATTCAACCGTCGCTTCCTCCAAACAAAGGCGTGTATATGCAGTCGAGTGGATTCGAAGTGCACCTTTCCATCTAGCCATTCGAGGAAATGTTTGACTATTGGCGAAGCTTGTATCAAAAATAGGGCGACTAAAGGGAAAATACTCATAACACCAATACCGTTACAAAGAAAAAGTATGGATGTTAAAAAGGGGGTCCAAGATCCGTCAGCCTGAAGCAAGGAGAAATGTACTCACATTCAAGACATGCCAGAATCCATATAAGGCTTTTGTTTGAAGGCGTGTTGCTCGGGACAGATAGGTGTAAAGTCGCGCCATCACACAACTTCCCTAATCGTAAAAATTTACCAATTCAAGGTCAGAAAATGCTGCCAGATAGCCTGATTTGATATAGCTACTAGAAGAGCTAAGGAAGGTAGGACCCGCAACAAAAATCAGGAAAGCTCTAGTAACCTCAATAACTTTAGCATTATACTTTGAGGCGTCAGCAGCGAGATCCAACTCATGGACCGAGAAATTCGTCTTCAGGCCAGCTAAGCTGACATACCAATTTTTAGGAAAGATATCCCCAAAGTGTGGTCCCAACATGTTTCGGACATTCTTATCTGTCATGTTTACACCCAACGGGACAGGAGATCCTATCCCCACACGGATGCCAGTAATCATGTAGAAATCCAGAGGAGTGATGGTTAACTCACAGTGTGGTAGGTGAAATGAATTAGTATCACCCCACCATCGCTCTGTCACGATTAAAGCACTCTCACCATCATGGAACGTTTCCAAAGCTTCAATAAAGTCATACCAACTGATCTGTTGTACAAGCTCACGTACACCTTTGCATCGTCTCAACACCAACCAACATTTTACTATGCCAGTGGTCCCTCTACGAAAACGCTACCAAGCGTAATTCTGTGAAAGAAAGCAATGGTTGAGAAATAATAAAAGAAAACATGGAAAACGAAGAAGAAAATTTCGATCAACAAGGAAACTTACAGGGTTTTCCCGGATTCTTGCAGAAACATGATTATCCACGTCATATAAAACCCCAACTCTTCATCTTCTACGCAGCGTAGGCAAAGTCGGAGGATCAGGAATAATGATAGTCATCCGCCTAGACGACATATTGAAGAAAAGAAAAAGAGTTTCATACCTAAAGAAGGGTCTTCCTCCCTGTCTCATAAACAAATAATGGGTAATTACTTCCTCAAGAAGTTAAAAAAAAATACTTTATCAGAATCGTCTCGTGAAAGAAAAGCAAGTTATTTCAAGACAAAGCATGGAACGGAATCCAAGAAGATGCATTTCCAGAAATGATAAAAGAAACTGACAAGCTCAACCGGGACAAACCCGGCCAATGTAGGCTCTTTCTTCATCAACCTTTTTCAACCATTCAATCGGCTCAAACAAAGGGCAATCCAACTGAATCAACCGCAAAGGTTCAAAAACATCAGGAAAATGGAGCTGACAAGCTTAACTGGGACAAACCCGGCCAACGTCAGGAATTTCTTCATCACCAACAAACAGAGCGCGAAATCGGGTCTATGACTTTGTTCGCCAACCGCAAGCAATTACTCTCAAAGAGGGGCAACTGTTGACACCCCAATTTCACACCTTCCATGGAAAATATCAGTCTTATGCTTCGAAGCCGAATACAAGGGAAATTCTTTATGGAACAATTAAGGATCTCCATATCCTTTAAATCATCCCACAAACACTACTCCTACCCGTTTCATTATCCATTGAAACCCAGGAATTTCTTTCCGTCACATTGAAGAGGAGGAAAGTACGAAGTCAATGGTGAAAGAACGGAGTCATTTGGAGTTCGTATGCAAAAGTTACGAGCAAAACGAGAACTCAGAAGACGTTAAGGGGGAGACCAATTTTCATCCTCCCCTTATCATCACCAAGACATTAGTTAGTAGGACTAATTCTTCAAATACGTGTCCCATGTAAGAATTTGTCAATAATGGTTAAAGAAAAAATAATCAAGTGGGACCCACATCACATGGGAGAGTAAGTAAATGTTGGAAGAAAAATCATTTTTCTTTGGTGGGACCAACATATGTTTTGAAGAAAAAAAACTCTTTGCAAAGGACAATTTTTTATTTCTTCTCGCAGGATTTACATTCGGATTCGGCGCAAGAAAAAAAGGAAGGTTGTCGGGGATCCATTTATATAAATAGGGGTCGAACGCATACTTCAAAAGATAACATTTTTTCTCATAAGAATCACTCATTTTTTAAGGATTAATTTCCAAGAGAAATACCACTTCTAAAACACTTTTTCCTTTAATTCTCCTTTCATTATTCCTGTGAGAAACTCTATGTATTTGGTCATTTAATCAAAGAGAAATCCAATTTTCTTCCTACATAATAGTTATTATTGTCCTATACATTTCTAGTTTATTTCCAGAAAACCCCCAAAAAAAAAGTAGAAATATCAAATCAAGTATCGTCTTTAAGTTCTTAAAAGATTAGCATTAAATTGCTGGTACTTTAATTACTTTCGGTATACTTAACAGAAGCAAGAAATCATCGTAGGAATCCTTTCAAGTTTCAGTATCATATTTCAGGTATACTAATTGCCTATCTTTTTGGTAATTATGTACTCATATGGGAAGGGAATGGTTTTCCATTTCGTAATAACACCGCAGCTACTCTTTTCATTACATAAAAATAATTATGTTTTATTATTAATTTTCCAAGTGGGATAAATCAAAGTGTGGGTTTAAAGCGGAATTCCCTCCCACATTAGGCCCATAATAAATATTTATTTATTTACCAATACTTATATATATATATAATAATAAGGCTTGCATTAATTCTATATTCTAAATAGCTGATGTATGAAAATCTATTTTCAATTTCCAATAAATTTCATTATCACAATCATGTACATATAAGTATTGGTAAAAATAAATTATAAACATTTCCCCGTTAATCATGAAGTAGAGGCCAATCTTACGATTGGGCGGCTGATGGGTGCCTAACACCTTCCCATCACGTACTAGAATCTCCTTATCCAGACTCTCTGATAGCATACCATAAACATGTAAGTCATAACTAGATTTGTTTTCCCATAAGAATTCAAACTAGTTAAAAGGGTCCTGACTCCCCTTAGTCAAGTGGCGACTCCAATTTACCTCTCTTTTCCTCTTTGCAGAATTGGCCCTCTTGCTAATAAACTAGTAAGAAATTATCTCTGCCAGACCCTGTGCGATAAACATCCACGAACGGATGAACACATGGACCTCGCCCCATAACAATTGTGGACAAAAAAATAGACAGGATCTCGACCCATGCACAGTCCTTGATTTCTACAGGTACAAAGGTGGTTATTTTCTCCGACCATGCTGCACTTCGATACTTGCTAACAAAGAAGGATGCTAAGCCAAGGCTCATAAGGTGGATATTCCTTCTTCAAGAGTTAAACATGCAAATCAAGGACAAGAAGGGTAGTGAGAATACCGTAGCGGATCATTTAAGCAGATTGGTTGTGTCCGAAGAAGTGATTCCTTTGCATGATAGCTTCCAGGATGAGCAACTCTTTGCGGTTGGTGGCACGACTCCATGGTACGCTGATATTGTTAACTTTTTGGTGACGGGGAAAGTACCTAGTTCCATGTCTACATTCCAAAAACACAAGCTCAAGAAGATTTCCAAGCAATATATATGGGATGAACCTTATTTGTGGAAGCATTGCTCTGATCAAATGATCCGCGGGTGCATACTTGAATCCGAGTTCCAATCAATTCTGAATTTTTGTCACTCATACGCTTGTGGTGGCCATTTCGGAGCCAAGAGGATAGCCCTCAAGGTTCTCGAAAGTGGTTTTTATTGGCCTACATTGTTTAAGGATGCATATTTATTTTGCGAGGCTTGTGATAGGTGTCAAAGGACAGGAAACCTTGGTGCTAGAAACCAAATGCCGCAAACACCAATTCTCGCTGTTGAGATTTTTGATGTTTGGGGTATCGATTTTATGGGGCCTTTTGTGAATTCCAATGGTAAATTTTATATACTTCTTGTTGTTGATTATGTTTCTAAATGGGTGGAAGCTAAAGGCACCCATGTAGTATCAGAATATCGCCACAACGATATTCTCGTGATAAGAACAACGCTTTTACGAGAAGGTCAAATATTCCTATAAGTATAAATGACATTGTTCACGAGAGTGTCGTGAGGATTCTTCAGCGACATTTGGCGAGCGTCACGGGGAAGCATTATAATAACTGACGATTGAAGAGACATGTTATGAGAGTATTGTTTCACGAGGATTACAAAAGTTGGCGAAGATTAATATTGCAAATACCACGATGAGATCGCAGAATATATCCGAAAGAAGGGGAAAACTTAGCTGTCACCCACTATGTAATTTCCTAAATAAAGGGTTCAAGTAAGTCCAGAAAATGATGATGTATTTTTTAGAGTTGAGAATATTTTGAGGAGAGAGAAACTCCAGAAATAAAGTTGTACTTCTGAGTTTGAATATTTTCTGTAAACATTTCTGAGATCTAAATAATAAAGTGTCGTTAATTCTTTAATCTTCAATTAGTTTTCTCCTAAATTTCTATAGAATCTTAATAGGGGTGTAGTGTGGGAAATCCTGCTACTACATTTTGGCGCCGACTAAGGGGAGATCAAGATTCAAAATCTCTAATTACAATTTGAAGATTTGGAGAAATTGAAGAAATGGATGGAAGAAGGAGAAGAAATACATCAGAACCACCAACAACAATGAGAAGAAGTAAAAGACTTGCAGGTGAAGAAACAAGTGTATTAGGAGAATCTTCAAGGATGAGAACTAGGAGGAATAGAACAAGGAATGAAAGGGAAAATTCGATTCAAAAACCAAACCAATCAACATCGGTACAAAATGGAAGAGTGGATTATGATAGAGTAAGCGTGCATACATGGAGATCGGATTCAATGGGAGAAGAAACAAATCGACAATTAAGAGAAGAAAGTGGAGTAGGAAGAAATCAGGAGGTAGAAGAAGGGTCGATTCATCAAGATGAAGATGAAACAGCAGAGGAATTAGGTCAAAGAATACAAGAAGAAAGAAGGTTAGAGGCGGTGGAACGTGCAAATTTAACAAGACAAAATCATGAGTTGAGAATGGAGAATTTAAGGTTACAAAGAAGAAGATCAAGAAGTACTACTAGATCAAGTTCAAGATCATTTAGAGAAATACCAAGGCGAAATTCTCCCATAAGAAATGATGGAGAAAATGTACAAGAAGAAACTGAAAATCCAAATAGAGGACAACATCAGGGAGAAGAGAGAGTAAATAATGATTGTAACGATCCACAAGGAGAAACTTTAAATGGAAGACGAAATATTGAAAATCAAAGAAATGAAGGTAATCAAGATGGTGAAGAAAATCACGAAGAAGGTAGAAGAGTATTACATGGACGAGAGCACGTCAGAAATCAAAGAATTATTGAGAATGAAATTGAAAGACATTTTGTTGAACAGGCACGCCTAGATTGCGAGAGAGAAAGGCTGAGGGCAGAAATGGAAGAACAGGAGTTTCAAGAAGCAATAAGGCAAAACAATCATGATAATCGAGAAAGAAGACGTACACAAAATCGCGAAAATGGCAATGTTCGGAAAGAGTATGACAGAATACAGAGAAGGATAGAAAGACAACAAAGAGAATTGGCGAGAAATGAAGAAGTTGGTGGAGAAGAAATTAGGAGACAAAATCAATTGCGAATTTCGGATAGAAATGAAGAGGAAAATCGCAGGAGAAGAGAAAGTGCGTTAAAAAGACCAATAGAACAAAGTCCAACTGCAAATGAGCAAATTTTGAGGGAATTAGAAGAAATGATAGGAATTATAAATAATAGAAGAGAAGGTGGAAGAAGGCAACTTGATGAAGCAATCGAAGAAGCAGCTAGAACTCCCTTCACACAGGAAGTACAACTAAGAGGAATTCCTCCAAAATGCAATTTACCAGCACTAAACAGTATTTTCGATGGGACTACTTGTGCTATTCAACATGTTAAAGCTTATGTTAGGTGTATGCTGCAGTGGGAGAATCATGATGTTGTTTTATGCAAGTACTTTGCATCCAGTTTGACTGGCGAGGCGCTAAAATGGTTTGAGGGATTGCCGAAAAAACTATTACTTCTTTTGATCACTTACAAGCTACATTTTTAGGTGCATACATAAGCAACAACTCTTCACGACCACGTATCGAAGATGTGTTTGGATTAAAATAGAGAATTGGCGAGAGTCTAAAACATCTTACCATAAGATGGAAGACAATGTGCAGTGAGATGGCAGGAAGAGTAGATGAGAGATATCTTATTTTATCCTTCATTAATGCAATGTTTGCGACCAATTTGCTCTACATACAAATTTTCAGAATCAAAAACACCATCACAATGACTGAACTAAGAGAACTACAAGAAGAGTACATTGCTTTGGAAGAAAAACAAAACGAAATGGAGTCATACCCAATTGCAAACACCAGTTCTGTAGTGGCTAATGGAAGTTTGCTTCCCAAAATGATTAATAACGTGGCGAGCACCTCACAAGTTCAAGCAGAGAAAGTGGCGAATAATGACAAACAAAAGCTAGTGGCTATGGGAAGTCGTGATCAAGAAGAATTTGAAAGAGAGAAGAATTATTACAATTGTGAAGGAAATAGTCAAATCCAAAGGCTTGACCAACCCCAAGAAACTTATGGTGGACAAAAGCAAAATAATTTCATAAATCAGGGGAGCATGAGAATCATATGGGAGGAGATTAAGATGCCAACCTTGAATGCTAGTGTAAAAAAAATCTGGGAAGCTATCATTTTAATGGAAAATATACCCTCGCCATGGAACATGGGGAAGGAACCACATCCTAACACTCGTAATCAAGAATTATGTCCTTATCATCATTTTCATGGGAATTCGATAAATAATTGCAGAAATGTAAAAAGAATAATCTTAAGAATGATCGATCAGGGGAAGCTAAATCATTTTCTAAAAGGGCATTAACAATCGCAACAATTGCCACCACCACCAGACGATCGCAGAATGACTAATGTAAAAGGAGAAGAAACTTTTGTTATAGAGGTTGGAACTAAAGCAAAGAATTTATTTTGTAATTCTATTGTGCATTCTTTCAGAACCATCGAAGATTTCCACGATAGTGTCTTAAGTAGAGTCTTCGCCAGAGATATGGATGGAAAAGAAATAATGAATATAGCGAGAATATCGCCATTAGAAGAGTGGCAGAAACAAGTCCTTTCTTTTACAGCACAAGAAATACCAGAGCCTGGAGAGCTGCATGATAACCCATTGGTGGTAAGGTTAAAACCAGAAGAAGAAGAAGAAGAAGAAGAAGAAGAAGAAGAAGGTAAAGAAAAAAATAACGAAATGGAAGAGTCTTGGGCCATTGATAGAATCCTAATTGATACTGGCAGTTCCGTAGATATCATGTTCTACCACACCTACAGAACCATGGGTGGGAAAGATGAAGATTTGATACCATCGACATACAAAATCTATGGTTTTAATGGAACTTCCAACAAGCCTAAAGGGGAGATCACAATGAGAATTCCGTTAAGAGGAATGACTTCCAAGATTTTATTCTGTGTTGTCGATATTGAATCACCATATAACGCCTTGATTGGTCGACCTTGGTTACACAGGATATTGGGTGTTGCATCTACCTTTCATCAGTGCATTAAATTCCCTCATCCAAATGGTGTTGGAGTAATTAAAGGAGATTGGGGAGAAAGTAAGAAATGTTATGAGATAGATATCAAGTCTTGTGAGGAAAGAGCAGGGAAGAACAACAATTGGAAGTACAGAATTAAGCAGCAACAGAGAAGTGACAAATTAATGGTTGATTCAATAGAAAAGCATGAAGAAGTAACTAACGAGTCCCTCGCGGATATCAAGCAAATAATAAAACGCAGCAAAGGTACAGGTATAAAGAGCATAAAAGGAGGAAATGACAAGAAACTTGCGGGAAAACACTAAGTAAAAGAACAGATGATAAGGAAGATGAGAAAAATGAAGTGACAGTAAGATGAAATATGACGAGCAGATCGCTAGAAGTAGAAAGGTAAAGTTGTTTTTTCTGTTTGAGTGAAGAAAATGAAATTGAAAAGTTGTAAAAAGAAAAAGAAAAGAAATTATTGAGATTTGAAGCTCGCAAGAAATTTTAAGAAACGCGAATATAATTTCGCAGAGATTAAGAGAATGGGACAAACCTTTATGGCGTGCACCTTAGTTCGCGAATACAATTTCGTAAGAGGCAAATGTAAGACCTACAAGCACGTCATAAAGGGGGTATCTCTTTATATGATTCAGGGATAAGGTTATACCGCTACTGGAACATGAGTCATACAGATGTAGGGGTTAAAGAAAACCTATCCGGGAGAGAGATCTTGGATTTCCAGCTTTATAAGGTTATACCCTGGTTGGACGACTGAGAGTCTCTTCCAAGAAGTGCAGAGTATGACCAAGGCCAAGGAATGCCTGGACGGACGAACCTACCCTGGCCATCTTTGGTAAGTCTTGGCTACAATGCACTTGGCCTGAAGAAAACCCCACTTAGGGTGCAGTCTTGTAACTATAAGCCATATAGGCATAAAGGACAAGAGGCTGCGAAAACAACTGGTTGTTGGTAAATCTGGATGGGAGGAGCTAGTCTTGTATGGCCGATGTGCCCTCCTTGAAGGGGAAACCATGGGGAAGATAAGGGCGGCACCCTCCATTAGGGAGATGATAAGTGTCTTAAGACGGCAATGTCATGGGGCTCTAAGATCGCAAGATCATTTAGGCCTGTCATATTGTCGCGTAAATTATACAGAGGCAAAAAGCCATAAGAGAAAAAAAAAAGTTAAGATGAGGTCAAGGGGTTTTTACATGCAAATGTGAAGACGTCCTGCGATTTCATCGCAAGACGACAATGTCACGAGGCTTTGTTTTCGCGAGAAAACTTAGGCTTGTCATATTATCACAATACAATAAAGAAATGCAGATAAGACAAGATCAATGGGTCAATACATGAAAGTGTAAAGACGTCCTGCGATCTTGTCGCGGAAAGAATAATATGGCAAAGTAAGACCTTTAAGTAGGAAGGCATGATAAGACCATAAGATCGCAAAAATAATAACACAAAAATATCAAGGTTTGCGATATCATCACAGAAATTATGAAATTCGCCAAAATGTTGGTTTATTAACTTTCTCATATTGCAGATGAATAATAGAGGCAAGTATGGGAATGAATAGAATGGTAAAGATTATTATTCATCACCATATGAGAAATTTATATGGATATTAAGGCACAGATAATTAGCAGATGCAAACTATATTGACCAAGTTATATTGCAAAAAAGAGGTTGTTCTTTCATTCATACAGATAAGGGGGCAAAGAAATTTACACATTAAATTGAAGAAAGTTGCAGCAAATTGAAGAAACTCGCGATTGATTACATCAAAGAAAGAAGTTAGACAGATACATTGTTTCACTTATCAACATTGTTATCTTTATCAGATTCTTCTTCTTCACCAGATTTCTCTTCTTCATTATCTTTGTTGGGTTCTTCATCATCGCCAGAATTTGTTTCTTCGTCATTATTCTCTTCTTCACCTTCGTCAAGATCTTCATCAGTATCAGAGATATCAAGATCTTGAACCATTGATGGTATTGCATTTGCAAGATCAGGATACAAAGAATGAGGAATTCCATGATCATCACAAACCTGCCTAGTAGTATTATTACGAGTAATGAGGAGGGATCTGTTAAAATTTGCAGAAGTAATCCCAAATTGAGCTTTTAATCGCGAGTATTTATTGTTGCGAGAAGTAAGATCGTTCGCGAGTTGATGATTAATATCTTCTAGTTCTCTCATCCTTACACGGCATCTGTCTTCAGAATCTGCGAGAATAAGGCACCGTTAAGATAGAAGTTATAAGAAAGAATAATAAAAAGCAAAAGGTTAATAGAGTAGAGTGGTTAACAACCTTCTTTTTCAGAAATCAAGTCCCTAATTAAGGCTGATTGATCAGCATGAAGGCTAAAATCTATACCTAAATTATTCCTAGCATTATCAAGAACCTGTGCTGCCCAAGAAAACTCATCATCACTAGTAATAAGAAGGAGAGAACGAACTTGAGTTTCTCTTGCAAGAAGATTTTTATTCTCGCAGATAAGCTTATCTCTTTCCATTTGAACTTCGAGAAGAATTTTGTGGAAGTCTGCTAGAGCTTCGCTGCCATTTCTAATTGCCTGATCTTTCTCATCAACAAGATCACTATTTCTATCTCTTAATCCATTGATTACTTCTTTTGATTCATGATAAAGACGTTTAAATTTATTAGATAGTCCTAAATTATGTCTATGTTCAATAGTCAGGAGATTAAACTTGGATCTAAGCTCCTCTACAGAGAGAGATCTAATTTGTTCATCAGCAAAATTACTTAAAGAGTTATTAAGACAAGCAAGGAGAGTATTATCATCTATAGGTCCGGGAAAGGATTGAAGGAATGTAGCTTCGTCAGTTAAACCATAAACATCTGCAAAAATGATTGCTTGGATAAGCTATGATAAAAAAAAAAAAATCTAAAAGAAAGAAAAAGTAAAATCATACCATAAAGTTGTTTGTTGGCATTGTCAAGGTCAACAATCTTCTGTTTATCGACTGAAGCTTCCGCTTCCAGTACTTTATTTTTCTTGCGAAGCTCAGCAATTTCAATTTCTAATTTCTCTTTATCTTGGCGAAAGTTAACAGCCTTTTTCTTAAAAAAAGTACATTTGTTATCCAAATCAGAAGCAGCAGCAAAAGAAGCTCTCCCAACCTGCAATGGAGTTTTATAAGTACAAAAAAATTTGATGAGATAAATTTGGCGAGTTAAGAAATGATTAAGAGAAAACGTACCAGAATACCAAGTGCATTTAAGAAACTTGGAGTTAGAGATCCAGAAATTCCACGAAGAGAGTTATTATCAGATAAAACTGGAGCGTCGCACACTTTGACGAGCGCTTGAGCTAGCTCATTAAGAGTCTCATCTCCATATTCATTCGCAGTTCCACGAGAGGAATCGCCAAAAAGCATGGACAGTTGGGCCATGGAAGAATCAGAGGGAGAAGAATTTTTCATAGAAGGAACTTCTCTAATATCGTCAAATTCTTCGGTAAATTCATCATTAGATTTATTACTAACGATTGAATCCACTTGGATATGTTGAGAAGAAGAATGCTGAGTTTTATTCTTCTTCAAAAGAGGCTCGCTGGGTTCTTTATCACGATGGGCAGAGCGCCTTCCCTTGTTAGAAACAGTAGATTTCCCTCTACGATTAGTTGAAGGTTTCTCCTTAGGTTTTGGCTCTAAAGGTGGTAATTCTTCAATTTCCTACAAACACAGATAAAGATAAGAAATAGGGGCAACAATATATTGTTAAAACTAATAAAGGAATATTTCTTACTTCATCTGTGAAAGATCTAAGAGCTAGAAGAGTGTTGGGTTTCCTATAGTTCTGGTAATTAAGTTTCATTTTGGCAACCTGCAAGATAATGAAAAAGTTAGCGAGAGTGTGAAGGAATAAATAATAATAACATAAGAATGTGAGAGAATATACATCGAAAGATCTATCAGGCTAGTTGAAAGTACATGGTTCATAGTGAGAGAGATTCGCAGGAAGCTGGAGAGAACCGGATATATAAGGACCTTCAAGGCATAAGGGAAAGATAAACCACTTATCGTCATTAGAATGACGAGGGCCATCATTTGTATTGGTATGAAAATCAATGTCTTGCATAAGAGCATCTTCAGCAGCGACCTTCCTTTTATGCAAACGGACACCCCAACAGGTACTATCTCTTACCATGGGGAGTAACTGGTAATTTTGAAATAAGTTATCTACAGTATACTTTGCAGGGTAATCGGAACATGTTTATATTTAAGACTTTTATGTTCTTCGGAATATCGAGATCCTTTGCCAGCACCACGAAAGGCATATTACAGTAATAATCTAATAAAATCTCCGCCAAGTTGGTATACCGCTCGTGAAAATCTCTTGTCAGAAATTATTTGGTAAAAAAGCGGAAGTTCAGGGTCGTAGAGAGGAAGTGGAAGACCAGCTTCAAGTTGGCCTAACGAAACTATAATCTTTTCACCAGAACAATGGAAGTTAGAAAACAATTCAAGAGAAAGAACAGATTTGGGACTTTGATCTGGGATTAAAGATAAGTCAAATCCTTGGTTTTTAAGTTTTTCTTGCATCAAATTGAAAGCAATAAGGTTTTTAGCACCAGCAGCAACCATTTTGAGAGAATGGGAATGAAAGAAGATTGAAAAAATGGCGAAAGATAGAAGATACACAATTTGCGGGAAAGCAATGAAATTTGCAGAGAGGAAGAAGGAAAGAGAATGTAAAGAGAGAAAAAGAGAAGAATGAGAAAAGGTATTTATAGAAGAAGAAGTTTCTCGAGAAAGTAAATATAATTAATACAATGAAAGGACGTGAATGGTCAAATTACAGCGGTTTAAGATGACGTGTCGAAAAATATATGGATGATAAAATTACATGAAGACTTCTGGTGAAAGGTTTAGAGACGTGTCAGAATAAAGATGGAGGTGAAAAGATAGGAGAATTACATCAATTTATTCTCACGATCTTCTCTTCTTCGCAGAAAAGACATGAGAAGAGGCAAGATGTAGTATCAAAATATCGCCACAACGATATTCTCGTGATAAGAACAATGCTTTTACGAGAAGTTCAAATATTCCTATAAGTATAAATGACATTGTTCATGAGAGTGTCGTGAGGATTCTTCAGCGACATTTGGCGAGCGTCACGGGGAAGCATTATAATAACTGACAATTGAAGAGACATGTTATGAGAGTGTTGTTTCACGAGGATTACAAAAGTTAGCGAAGATTAATATTGCAAATACCACGATGAGATCGCAGAATATATCCGAAAGAAGGGGAAAACTTAGATGTCACCCACTATGTAATTTCCTATATAAAGGGTTCAAGTAAGTCCAGAAAAGGATGATGTATTTTTTATAGTTGAGAATATTTTGAGGAGAGAGAAACTCCAGAAATAAAGTTGTACTTCTGAGTTTGAATATTTTCTGTAAACATTTCTGAGATCTAAATAATAAAGTGTCGTTAATTCTTTAATCTTCAATTAGTTTTCTCCTAAATTTCTATAGAATCTTAATAGGGGTGTAGTGTGGGAAATCCTGCTACTACAACCCCTACTAATGATTCTCAAGTTGTTTGTGAGTTTGTTAAGGAACATATCTTTTCTAGATTTGGTACACCTCGAGTGGTGATTAGTGATGGAGGTTCGCACTTCAAGAGATCCTTTCACGCTCTTCTAAAGAAGTATAACATTTCTCATAAAGTTGGCACACCGTATCATCCACAAACGAGCGGTCAAGCTGAAATTTCCAACCGGGAGATTAAGTCCATCCTAGAGAAGACGGTGAGTGTTACAAGGAAGGATTGGAGTTATAGACTCAATGACGCTTTGTGGGTATATAGGACAGCTTATAAGACACCCATCGGTATGTCTCCTTTTAGGCTTGTCTATGGAAAACCTTGCCATCTTCCCGTCGTACTCGAACACAAAGCTTATTGGGCTATCAATATATGTAATATGAAATTAAATGCAGCTGGTAAACATAGGAAACTTCAACTCAATGAGTTATAAGAGATACAAAATGATGCATATGAAAGTTCACGCATTTATAAAGAAAAGACCAAGGCTTTCCATGATAAAATGATTTCCCGAAAGAGTTTTGAAGTAGGGCAGAAAGTTCTTTTATTCCATTCTAGTCTTAAATTGTTTCCGGGTAAACTTAGCTCCATATGGATTGGACCATTTGTTGTTACTAATGTGTTTGCGCATGGTGCAGTTGAAATTAATAGTCCCAAAACAGGGATGGCTTCCAAGGTCAACAACCATCGTTTGAAACCATACTATGAGCAGTTTGTGATGGAGAATCCGGGTATAATCACATTGAGTGATCCACTCCCTATGGAGGATTAATTGGATCTGAACGTCGGGATGATGACTTTAAACCAAGCGCTAAGTGGGAGGAAACCCACCGTTTTTTGTATCTTTATCCTTATCTTTTTATTTTTTAAGCATTTTATCTTTATTTTCTCTTGTTTTTGCATATCATTTGCGGAATTTCCCACCTTGAACTTTAATTTGAATGACTAAATTTTACATTGAGGACAATGTAAAGTTTAAGTGTGGGGGAGCATTTATATGTTTGTATAGTTTGTTTTATGCCTTTAGAAGAAAAAAATTGTGCTTTATGAACTCCGAAATCTATAAACTTTTGCTTTTAGGATGACACTACCAATATTAGTAGATGGAACCATCTTGATTGCAGGAGTTGAGGAACCAATTAACTAAAAGGATGGACATAGCTCAGAAATTATAAATAACATGATAGTTGTTACCATATCTCGGAATATCACCATATCACATTCTATTTTTATTTTTCCATATTTATCTATTGTTCTCTAAGTGCTTTGAAGGTCACTAAACATCGACTTGTTATTACTGCTAGGATGAAATAGAGTGATTGAGTTTCTAAGAAAAGAAAAGAAGAAAAAAAGACCGACCAATTAGACCAAACAGAATAAAAATGACACTTGGATAGCAATATGTGTGTGTTCTCCCTGTCTCCATCGCCTAAATAAGCGTGGAACGCAGGATCCAAGGGAACTATCATGTAATCTGCTGATAAGAATCATGCGCTTGGATCCAAAAGATCTAATCATGTTGTTTAAAAAAAGAAAAAAAAAAGAAAAAAAAGTGAAAAAGAAAAAGAAAAAATTATTATTGTGTTGTAAAGTCGACTCCTGGTTCCCTTGTATATGCCGGTTGAGTTGATGTAGAATTAAGTTTGTTGATCGCTGGTTCCTTTGTATATGATAGTGTGTTGATACTAGAATTCAGACCAGTAGCTCAATCCAATAGGATGCATAGCTTCATCTTGGCGGTGACCTTCAGACAGATATTGGAAACACCGATCACTTGTCAACATTCGCAAACATATACCTCTATGTCCATCTTCTTAAACTTTTCATTGTGATTGTGGTTAGTTAGTTTCCGAGTATTGTGGTTTGTTCGACTATCTAATTAAATCTTTATTTACTTATATGTGAATTGAATTTGCTCAAGGTACCTCCTCCTGTAGTCATTTTGGATTCGTTCATTGATTTGTCACAAATAGACGGAGTTGGAAATATAGGTTTTGTAGGCAGACCTCTTGTAAACCTTCACGAGACTAAAACTCGTCCACTAGGGACATCTAGGGGTTCAAAGGCTTGTTATTTATGCTAAAAGTGACCGTAGCCTCGAAGAGATGGAGTTGTATGTATGTTTCATAATTATTTTATTTTATTTGCTCGAGGACTAGCAAAGTCTAAGTGTGGGGGAATTTGATAGGTGTCTAAAACACCTTATTATTTATCTATTGTTTATGCTTTCTCTGCTAGTTTTCTTGTAAATTATGTATCTTATGCTTTGTTTTTGAGTATTTAGGTACTTTGGAGTCATTTGGATCAAAAGAAGAAGAAACAGCGCAAAAGTCTTATCTCATGTGCAACTGTTTTTGGAGGCGGATTATTTCTCAGTGTTTGCTTTTATTTCTTCATATCTGTCTGAAAAGTATGCCGGCTTTAATGATGCAATTTCTGTCTGAAAAGCAAGACAACTTTAGTGATGACTCTCATTGAAGAGAAGAAGTGAATATGAGGAATAAAAGACGGCTGTTGGTGGTGGAAGGCGAGAGAAAGCATTCATTTGGAGCAAGGAGTGCGAAAACATTCAACCGCGTGTGCTATGTGGAGTCAATCCAACGATAAGGGGCCGCTAGCTCTGGTTCAAAGAAAATCTGATGGGCTTCCAGATGGTGGTGTATCATTTATAGTGTGCCTATATCAATTTTGGTTCCTACCTAGCCCCAGATTTCAACCTTTCTCAATCATTCTCTTCTCAAAATCACGACAGAGAGAGAATAATGGCTGCGGCCTGCTGTATGAAGAAAAGTACAGAAATTCAGAGAGGAAAGGTGTTGTTAATGGAGGAAATCAATGAGTCCGGGATCAATGGAAGAATCAGTTGGTGGAAGTTACAGAGATTCATGGGTTTTCTTTTGTGACTTCGAATAAAACGAAGTTACTGAAATTGAGAGATGGTGTTGATCGGTTCTAGGTCAGAGAATGAAGAGGAGACAGATTTGTTTATGTCAATTGAAGATCAATGATGAATTTGCTACCGCCAAGAAGATTATGAATGGGTTTTGTCTGAATTTAGGGTTTGTGAAACAGAAATTTGGGGATTTTGCTAACTGAGATTACAAGAAGAGATGGAAGTTTTTTCTGTTCGAAGACCAAGAATGGGATTTCTCTGCAGTAGGAGTTGAGAGCAATCAACACATACAAGTAATGGCAGGGTCAGCTGCGTTGTTTAGGCGAAATTTTGAGTTAAAATTCAGCTGAATATGACATTTCTGTGGTTAATCCTTGAGGAGTCTACAATGGGTACTGGCAAGGGTCGAGAGCTTTACTTGAAATCTACATGGGGACGAGATGGATGTGGTATGTTGGGGTTAAGCCCTTAAGCCGAGTTTCAGTTAGAAACATGGATTTGAACTGGTTTTGAAGGGTATGCTGGAAATGGAGATTTCAGGTGCTAGAGTTAATGGGAATTGTTGGCTTGATTCTGGTGTTGCTACTGAAGTTTGTGTGTGTGCTTACATTAAGAAGATGTGCATGGAATGGACTTGTTGTTGAACTGGTAGATATTGAGGTGGTTGTGGTCAGCAGTAGTTGCTGCAATGAGTGGAAGTGGTGGTTTGCAATGGGTATTGCAGGTGCAGCTGCAGATTAACTGGAACTGAGTATTGCAGGCATGGGCTAATAATGAAGTGGCGGAGATGGTTTAAAGGCACTGGTGTTATGGCCAGGGTTCAATGATAGTTCACATGTGCTGATATGAATGGTGGTCGTGTGTGGAGGACTCTGGGTGACTTAGAAGCTGTGAAGATTATGGAATTTGGGTCGAGTATTTCAGCTGGCAAAACAACAAGGAAACTGAGCTGTGCTAGTTAGCCATGGTTCATGGCAGGGATGATTTTTCTCGAGTTTGGTGGTGATTCTCGACACACTATGTGCTGTTTTAGGAGTTGAACATGAAGACTAGGTGATGATGGTGCTTCGGGTTAACATTGGCTCGAGTTAAGAATGGAAGAGAGTTGTATTGTTGCTGCTGTCTTTAGGTTCTTATGTATCGATGGGGATTTGACGCAGTTCTGACAGCGAGGAAGTGGTGAAGACAATAACAGTTCTGCATTGGTTTTGTGTTGCAGTAGCTATGGCTTCGTGGGCTATGAATGAGGTGTGTTTGTGCCTGAAATTCAGACGAGAAGGATTTGTGATGGACTGCTCTTATGAGTCTGTACAAGGAGGTGCAGTTTGGGTGGAATAGATGCGAGTATCAAGGCGGTGAAGTTGTGTAGCAGGCATTGCAGTTGGAGCTGTTGTTGTTGCTGGTGCTCGAACGCTGAGAATGTATGAAATGCAGTTGAACTGAAGCAATGATGATAATATTGATGTTTTGTGAAGGAATTGGTACTGGTAGAATGGGTAATTGTGTTACAGGGAAGCTGATATGAAGTGATTGCTTGTGTGTTGTATGGCTTTGTTGTGTGCTAGTGATATTGTATTGCAAGCAAGGATGGAATGTGTATGAATGAAAGAGCATATACTGATGGGTTTGATTGCAGGCTAGACTTAGAGGTGGGTGTGTGCAGTGCTCAGGTTGCAGAGCTGAAGTGTAAGAATGTATAGTGCAGTGCAAGATGGCTTTGGAAACTAAGTCAGCTGATTTAGTTCATTCTATGTGCAGTGCAGGATTCTGACTCAGTGACTTTGACTGAGTAGACTCGATGATTCGACTAGCTTTTCTGGTCACCTGAGCTCCGGTGCCGGATTCCGGCCAAAAACCCAGTTTTCTGTTGATACTTTTTGAACAAAATTCTTACACGGGTTTCTCACTTATGGGCTTGGTGGACACATTGGATATGGGCTTTTGAGACTTAACCTAGTTTTGGAAGGAGGAAAAGCTATAAAAGAAAAGTCTTCTACAACTTTTGATGATCACGTATTATTCTTGGAGTTTTGGGAGAGAGCCGCAGCTAGGGTTTGCTTTTGTTTTATATTTTCATCTTCTTTACTCTATTTCCATTATTATTTGATGATGAACTCCATACTTATGAGTAACTAAACCTCTTTTTGATTAAGGGCGGTTTCAAAGCCCGAAATATGAATTAATGATTGATATGCAATAACTCGTTTTCTCGCAATTATTTCTGTTATTGTTTGATTTCTACGATGCTAATATTTTTTATAGATTATTTGTTAATGGTTTAAGTTCGAAATTGAATCGTTAGCTCTTAATTCTATTGCTAGTTTAGATTTTCTTCGACCCGCAATTGTCTAGAAATATTAACACAAGTAGCAATATATGGGTACTGATGATGGGACTTTGTTAAGTACCTATATGTAGAAATTTACACTAGTATGTGATTCATGCTTTTGAGTTCATCACTAGGATCAACCTTATCTCACAAAACTTAGAGTACTTGTTTAAGTCACACCTAGTAAGCGTACCTCTAGGAAACTTGGAAAGTAGAAACGGGTAGTCGAGCGCTTCCGTATCCGGTGAGCTTAGGAGATAATAAAGGAATAGTTGAGCGTAATAATTATTCTAGGGTTGTTAGTAACTAGATAATGTGAAAAACGTATCTATCTATCAATTTGGTTTGTATTATGTGGTCGATAATGAACCTTTAATCAATTACATCTCGTATTTGAATACAATTTACAATTTTCAGAATTTCTACAACATAATCATCTTTGCTAGGAATATTTGTATAACAAATTTTGCCTCATACCTCCCTTGGGACGATCTTGCTTACATTATACTACTTGCTAGTGTAAATAAAAGTAGAGAAATATTATTTGCGAGTTGACACCTCGTCACCTGCACGATGGGAACTTGGCCCACAAAGTTGTATAATCTATGAAGAAACATTTATGTGAGATCCTATGTTTCTCCAAGGTATAACGTCAAGATATATTTTCATCCCTCTACCGCACTACATCAGGGAAAGCAGGTGTTTCCAGCCAGGGAAGTCGTTCCCAAACCCAAACCTCTCCTGGAAAGCACAATCGATAGATGAAACATGGGACTCCTAACCTCTGTACACTTGAGGGATGTCGATTCTGGCAGAACGTGACGTAGCCTCCGGCTTCAACATGGTAACCATCAACGCTCTGAGAATTGCAAGGCATTGTTTCAATGTTTTCTCCAAAATTGGCTCCGCTTCAACGTTCTCCAGCAGCGGCTCCGCTTCAACGTTCGCTTCAACACCACTCCTTCCTGCAAAGGATCATGCCACCACGCTCCCGATGTCAAGGATCATGATCGCAGCCAGCCAATCTTCGTAGTCATTTCCGCGCTCTAATCCATCCCGCCAAAGCTCATGATCATGGACAGCTTGCTCGCTTACGCATCCAGCTAATTCTTTTACCTTCATGAAAGCCCATACAATTCCATCCAACCTACTTTGTTACCACGACAATGTAGTCTCTCCTGATTACATCTCCTACCAAGAACTGTTGTCGCTCATTCGTTGATACCATCCAGAGCTTCACGGCAGCAGCAATTACTACAAAGATGGAAACATGTAAACCATACTTGAGGACTGAGGATATACATGGGATCCCTTCACTGTCAAAGCTTAGAAGACACGGTCAACCAAAATCCGTACCCACAACAAGGTCATATACTCTTCAAGGGGTGCAATGCAAGAATATCATCACTTCTCTGTCTAGAAGACGCCTTCAACAATTTACGAGGACGCGGAGGATCCTAAGCCTGCACTATCCAGAACATTTCATCATGTAATTTCTGAGCATCCTAGTGTCACATCCAGAAGAGCACGATAGGCTTATATCAAATCTCATGGATGGGGATTCAAGGCGATGTAATGAAAGTAGGTTACGCATGGGGACCACCAGCATGAGACGCTTTCACTCCGCTCAACCAGGTTATTACTGATTTCAACACCATCACTGTCGAGGTTTTACGAGCCGCGGGAATTTTTCAACATGAAGCCGTACATGTCCACCAAAGATTCCGAAAGCGCGCCAGAAGGCTACATTCACATATTCATCCATGCCATCATATCAAACCGAAGTATAACTGGGGACTTCTCACTGCATCCCATTCCGTATAATAGTCCAAGATTCATAAGATGGTTCGAAGGATGTAAACTTGAACAAAGTCCCGGGATACTTGATAGCAGCGCATCGGCAATGGAACATCTCCATATTTCATCCAGGGGCTCCAGAAGTTTTCGACCATGCAAGCATTCACAACACACCATCATCATGATCATAAGGTCCACTGAACAACCTAAGGTCAAGGAAGGACCGACAACACAACCACAATCTCCAAGATTATCCCTGACGTGATCGTTTCTGAGCATATATTTCATCCATCCATCCCAAGAATACAGCGGAGTTTCCGTAAAATTTTAGAATCCACTGGAGAGACACTGCTGACAGAAACACGGATCCAGACGAACAACTGAAAAACAGAAAAAGGTCGATACCTCTTTTCATACAGATAGAGTTTTTTAGATCTTGAAAAAAAATGTATATTCCTTCTTGCTCCATGAATGGGAATAGGTGACTGGCGCGCGACTATGCCACCCCGAGCCTGCAACATCCCTTCTGACTTCTTCCTGATTTCCTTTGTCGGGTCGTTTTCACCTCCTAAACGAGCTCGCAAACTAAATATTCCCGCGTAAAGAGATAAAGAATTTTGTTTCGTGTCCGATAAAGGGGCGGACCGTCAAAATCAGAGTCCGTACTCGGATTCTACAGCGATTCTAGTAAAGGGCGCTAATTAGGGTTTCGGCGTGTCAAACCCTAAACCGCAAGCGTTTCCCTTGCAAGCGCTTCCCTTCCAAAGCGCTTCCCTTACCAGCATCATGCCTTGCCAAGCAGCCCACACCCTTTCCACGCCCGTCAGTGCTAATGGGTCCCCTTCATGCTAAGTCCATGCTAGCAGCTCCGCCTCGCGTTCCAAATTCTAGCCCTGAAGACACCCAATCGTAACGGGATTCACGCAAAGCTACCATATGAATGGATTGCGGATGCTATCTACCTCTAGAAAAAGATTTTTGAATAAGGAAAGAATTCCATGATAAATCCGCGCATGAAGAAAGGAAATCGGTCCCACAAGAGCAAGCCTTGCTACTCCCAAGACATCCGCGCTTTCCTTGCCAGTTCCAGTCTTGCCCGCGCTCCACGTCCAGTTTTTGCAACAATCCACGCCTTTCATGCTAATGCCAGCCATTCGCTCCATTTACGCGGCCCCACCACTATGCCAATCCGCATGCTCCACTGTCACGACCCTATTGTCCATGCGCATTTGCCTTACCAAGACCGCGCCACCTCTTGGCCCCTCGAGCCAAGCCGTCCACTTGCGTCACCTTCCAAGACCGCGCCCCCTTTTCCTTGGAGATGTACGACCAGACCAAGCCGGTAACTTTCATCTCACTGACGAGGTGTCGAACTCGCAAAAATAAATTTCTCTACTTCTCTTTAACTAGCAAGTAATATAATGTAAGTAGGATCGTCCCAAGGGAGGTATGGAGTTTAAGTTGTTATGCAAATATTCTTAGTAAAGATGATTTTGTTGTAGAAAATTCTGAAAATTGTAAATTGTATTCAAATATGAGATGTAATTGATTAAAGGTTCATTATAGACCACGAAATACTAACCAAATTGATATATAGCCAAGTTCTTCACATTATCATGTTACTAACAACCTTATAATAATTAGTACGCTCAACTATTCCGTTATTATCTCCTAAGCTCACCGGATACGGAAGCGCTCGACTACCGGTTTCTACTTGCCAAGTTTCCTAGAGATACGCTTACTAGGTGTGACTTAAACAAATGCTCTAAGTTTTGTGAGATAAGGTTGCTCCTAGTGATAAACTCAAAAGCATGAATCACCTACTAGTGTTGATTTCTACATATGGGTACTTAACAAAGTCCCATCATCAATACCCACATATTGCTGCTTGTGTTTATATTTCTAGACAATTACGGGTCGAAGAAAATCTAAACTAGCAATACGATTAAGAATTAATGATTCAATTTAGAACTTAAACCCTCAACAAATAATCCATAAACAATATTAGCATGGTAGAAATCAATCAATAACATAAATAAATGCAAGAGAACAAGTTATTTCATATCAATCATAGGTTCATATTTCGGGCTTCGAAATCGCCCTTAATCAAGAAGAGTTTTAGTTACTCATAATATTGGAGTTCATCATCAAATATAATAATTGAAATAAAGTAAAGAAGATGAAAATATAAAATGAAAGCAAACCCTAGCTGCGGCTCTCTGCAAAACTCCCAAGAAGAATACGTGATACCAAAATTGTAGAAGTTTTCCTTTTTGTAGCTTTTCTTCTTTCCAAAACTAGGTCTAGTCTTCAAAGACCATCACCAAAAATTCCACCAAGCCCACACAGGAGAAACCCATGTAGAAAATATGCCCAAATAATAGTCGTCGTAAAACTGGGTTTCCGGCCGAAATTTGACCGGAATTGCGCCGGAAAAGTCGCCGGTCAGTCAACTCAGTCAATCACTGAGTCCAGGTCTGAGTTGTGACCGAGTCAGCTGTTCAGTTTGGCCAACAACAATACAGTTAATCCATCTCTGTAGCATAGCACCTCAATGTACCAGTTCAATCACCAACTCTGTCCATTACTGCCACCAATTAAGCTCCAGCTTTGCAGCACACCACTGCAAAAACACCAACAGTAACTCCATAGTTTCTACTATTAAACAGTTCAACTGATTCCATTTCCCGCAGTGCAGCATCACCACTGCTCCAAACCTATCCCCTTCAATAACTCTAGCTGCAACTGTCTCCTGTTCTCTCTGCGATTCAATCAAGCACCACCTGCACCTTTAGTTCCTTAACAGCTTCGTTACTAGTTTCTTGTTCACCAACACAGATTCAACAGCTACACAAACTCCCCTGCAAAACATTCATACACAGTTCATTCAGTTTGTCTCCATCCTCATATGCAATATCAGTTCATTGCAGCATCTCCTTTCTATTGTAGCTTCATTCTCAGCGTTTTAACAACAACAACAACTCATCCGATGTCCTTCTCGTCTCCTTTATTGATCATGGCATCATCACCATAGCTACTATAGCAGTACATCCCTTCTTTTCTTGTCGCCTCGAGTCCCTCCATTCCAAGATCGTCGATTATCATCAAATAATGGCAACCAACACGAGTAGCACAGCGCTAATGCTATCTCTCACTGGCAACTGCCAATGAAAAGCTCGTCCTTCTCAACAACATTACTTCCATTTACTCATTCCAGTTTCAACTCCTTGCTGCAACTGCATAGGTCAGTTCAAATCCCTGACTGCAATTTAGTTCAACCCAACTGCCTAGCTGCACTCCACAACCTGCAAACCAACTTTCAGCTTCACTTCATGCCTGCAATGCTCATTCCAGCTCCCATATGCGAAGTCTCAGCTGCTATATCATCACATGACACCTCCAAAGATACCACCATTTGTTGCTCTGACACAGCATAACCAGCTTCACATGCCTGCACAAACTCTTCTAAACAGCACCGTAAATCTACACAGCTTCCTCTCTGCAATATAACATAGCACCACCAGCTCATACTCCCTGCAACCTTGGTAACTGCAATCTCCCCGTTAATGGAGTCAAGCCACATACTCCGCTATTTGCTCAGTCCCTGTGCCTCACTCTCATGCTCCACTGAGATCAACACAGACCATTAAAATCTCCACCAGCACCTGACCAGAACAGAACCAATTCCAGCTCAAACCACACCTCAATCTCAGCAGCATCATCTTTAACTTCCCTGCAATTGCATTGCCACCACAAGTTTAACCCATTTCTGCAATCTTCCCTGTAAATCAATCCAACCTTGGTTCCATCACAAACCCATTTAATTTTTTCCAAAACTGAACCCATTTTCTCAAAGCTCTCTTCATAAATCGAACCCTAACATTCAATTTCTTCTATTTATCAAACCCTGGTACTCAAACCAATCTTATCACCAAACCCTAATTCTTTATCTGCTTCTCAAATTATAATCTCGGCTGCAAACATTATCTCCATGAGCTGTTCAGTTCTTCAATCCTTCATCTTCTTCTCTCGATTCCCCTACGGCAGACAACAGCCGCCATAGCTTGTCTCTTGATTTCAGGTAATGTGAAAGAAAGAAGAGACAGTGATGAAAACATGATATTTATGTCATTTAGGTTATCTGTAGGAGTAAGAATTGATATAGACACTCAGGTGCCGTCGATAAGGGCCACCAAGTTCATCCATGGCATGTCAGTTCCGCAGAACTGACTGCCTAATCTTTCTTGCTTAACTGTTAGTTTTGGGAAACCGACAGTTCTTTCATCCCTCTTTCTTGCACAACCTAGCCGACTCCAAATATAGCTCTGCTCGCCTGTGAATTGGTCATTTATGCTCCTTTCTGCTCCAAATGAACGCCTTCTTTCGGCTTCCACCAACAACAGCCGTCTTTTACTCCTCATATTCACTTCTTCTCTTCAATGAGAATCATCACTAAAGTTGTCGTGCTTTTCAGACAAAATTTGCATCACTAAAGCCGACATACTTTTCAGACAGATATGAAGAAGGAAAAGCAAATAATGAAAAATAATTAGTCTCCAACCGCAGTTGCACTTGAGATGACGCTTTGCCCTGTTTCTTCTTATTTTGTTCCAAATGATTCCAAAGTACCTAAATACTCAAAAACAAAACATAAGATACATAATTTACAAGAAAACTAGCAGAGAAAGCATAAACAATAGATAAATATTAAGATGTTTTAGACACCTATCACTCACCACTCCACGGTCTGCATTCCCAGTACAACTTACGCAGGGCCGCCAACACGGGAAGCCAAAACTCTCTTTACCACTCAAAAAGGTTAGTCGGATTCTCCTAACCATCTTTGCAATGATTTACACCTCGATTCCGTCCTTGTCTGTCACCATCATATGCTTACCTCGCAACAAGGCACCTGTTCCGAGCTAAGCAGGGGACTTAATGTTGATGGTGGTTTTTAGCTTAGGATTAAAATCGTAAAACACTAAACCCTAGCATACAGTGATGTCACAACATTTAAAGTAACAAGCATTTACTAGGAACATTTACTGAAACCTTTAATGTGTCTCTAAATAATTACCGGGGTATCTTTTCAAATTAGGGTTACGACAAGCCAAACCCTAATTCCCACGTGTGCCAATGGAAAATCATGCCAGCCACACCAACCGCGCCAAAGCATTCCAACCATGCTAGCCGCACCTCTGTGCTTATGGCAAATCATGACAGCCACACCGACCGCGCTAAAGCATGCCAACCATGCTAGCCGCACCTCTGTGCCAATGGCAAATCATTCCACCTACACCGACCGCGCAAAAGCATGCCAACCATGCTAGCCGCATCTCTATGCCAATGGAAAATCATGCCAGCCACACCGACCGCGCCAAAGCATGCCAACCATGCTAGCCGCACCTCTGTGCCAATGGAAAATCATGCCAGCCACACCGACCGCGCCAAAGCATGCCAACCATGCTAGACGCACCTCTGTACCAATGGAAAATCATGCCAGCCACACCGACCGTGCCAACCATGCCAACCATGCTAGACGCACCTCTGTGCCAATGGCAAATCATGTCAGCCACATCGACTGCGCCAAAGCATTCCAACCTTTCTAGCCGCACCTCTGTGCCAATGGAAAATCATGCCAGCCACACCAACCGCTCCAAATCATGCCAACCATGCTAGCCGCACCTCCATGCCAATGGAAAATCATGTCAGCCACACCTACCGCCTCATGCCAAACACACCTCGCCATGGCCCCATGTCGCGCCACCATACTGGCCTTCATTACGCGGCTATCAAAATAAAGGCGTGCAGCAATCAACGGTTGCCCTTTAATCCCAGGAGCAAATCCTGGCCGCCTAAGGTTACCAAACGACCTTTTCCCCAAAACCCTAGCTTGGTCACGCACCTAGCCCAAGCTAGTCACGCCATGCGCCTATGGAAAACCCTTGGCCCCACATGCCAAGCCAAAATCGCACCTAGCCCAAGCTAGTCACGCCATGAGCCTATGGCAACCCCTTGGCCCCATATGCCAAGCCAAAACTCCAACTAGCCCAATCTAGTCATGCCATGCGCCTATGGCAAACCCTTGTCCCCACATGCCAAGCCAAAACCGCACCTAGCCCAAGCTAGTCACGCCATGAACCTATGGCAAACCCTTGGCCCCACATGCCAAGCCAAAACCGCACCTAGCCCAAGCTAGTCACGCCATGCGCCTATGGAAACCCCTTGGCCCTACATGCGAATCCAAAACCGCACCTAGCCCAAGCTAGCCGTGCCATGCCAAACACACTTTGCCTTGGCCCTAGCTATGCTAGTCACACCATACCAAGCCAAACGCCCTTGCCTTGGCCTTAGCCACGCTATGCGCCCATGGCAAACCCTTGGTCCCACGCGCCATGCCAAACACACTTTGCCTTGGCCCTAGACATGCTAGTCACACCATGCTAAGCCAAACGCCCTTACCTTGGCCCTAGCCACGCCATGCGCCCATGGCAAACCCTTGGTCCCACGCGCCATGCCAAACACACTTTTCCTTGGCCCTAGCCACATGCCAAGCCTAACCACACCCTAGCCGCGCCACCCTGTTGGCCTTCCCTACGCGGCTACCAAAATGAAGGTGTTCAACAATCAACGGTTGCCCTTCAATCCCAGGAGAAAATCCTAGCCATCCAAGGTTACATGACGACACATGGTAACCTTTGGCCCGAAAACCTAAGTTTGGCCACGCCAAACCATGCCATGCCAACGGCATGCCAACCTAACCGCGCCACCTGTTAGCCTTCCCTACACGGCCACCAAAATGAAGGCGTGAAATAATCAACGGTTGCCCTTCAATTCCCAGGAGCAAATCCTAGCCATCCAAGGTTACCAGACGACACATGGTAACCTTTGGCCCGAAAACCTAAGTTTGGACACGCCAAACCATGCCATGCCAACGGCATGACAACCTAGCCGCACGACCACGTTGGCCCTCACTACGCGGCTACCAAAACGAAGTCGTGCAACGATCAATGGTTTCCCCTCCTCTCAAGATGCAAAATCTCGACCGTCGACAGTCACCAGGCTAGCAAGTTTCCCGAGCTTGACTTTCCAAGCCATAATAACATGCTACATGTTTTCCTAAAACATTCGAGACATCAACACAAACTGGGGGATCCTCTTTGGGTATTGATTTGACGGTTTACAGCGTGCGGAGTACACTACGACCGTCATAAGGAAGTGTCATAAGGGTGAGGCGGTTAGTAAATACGGGAAGTTATGTGTGAAACGTTCGTGGGACATAAAGCACATGCGTTAACAATTTTATGGGACATTAATTCCATAACGTTAGCAGTTTCATGCGTTAACCACTTTATGGAACATCAATTCCATGCATACGGTTACCACCTCCTACCATTTACTTCCCCACTCCTTAATGAGACCAGGGTACGTTTTTACTCCGACTTGTATAAATATGCCTTACCTATTTCCATTGAACAACAAGTTCATATGGGAGATACAACACTCAGAAATACTTACTTTCTATCTCACCTTGTTATCTCTCTCACTTTTCTGATAACAAGTCGTAGAAACCCAACTACTCTTCCAGAATCAACTATTCTGGTCTCACCACTTTCCTTGCTTCCCTCCCCAAAACCAACCCATTCTTCTCTACTTTGTGACAGAAGCAAGTCTGGAACGGCCATTTCTTGGTTTAGGCCGTACTTGTACAGATTGATCTCTCGAATCTAAAGTACTCCCTTGCAGTATATTATTTAGGGTTTAAATTGTTTCTCACCTGCACACCCGCAATTACCAAAATCAGCAGAAACCATTTTCACTTAAAAACAGTATGAAACCGACTATTTCACAGTTTGAGAATCTCTAAACACTAAGATGACACATGAGACTTAAAGGTTTATCCAGTATTTGAATAAATAGATCGTCAATATGCTCCTTAGAGCAAATTAATATTTGGAGTGTTTAGAGCAAGGGTTATGGAATGGGTGTTAAAAACACTCATTCACTACCAAATCGAGTGAGATAAGAAGCGAATGAATGTTTTTTGCAACGGGGAGAGACTAGTGAAGGAGTATTTTTCATCCAAGAGGCTGATCATGTGCTGCTTGGGAAGAAAAATTCACCCGAGAGGCTGATGATGTGCCTCCCTAACCCATATTTAGTTATTCTAATATTATTTTTTTGTCTTTATTTTCAGGAGACTGATAATGTGTGCCCATCACAAGCTTTTTCCCAAGCGGTTGATCATGTGTCTCTTAGTGAATACTGTCGAGCACTTCTTCGTTCCAATTAGTGTATGAGTGATTTTGGGGGGAAATGGACCTCTCCACTACCCAAATGACACCAAATTTGATCAAATCCAATGAAACTCATTCATATTAATTGAGAACCCTCACTCCATAGCCTTTGCTCTTAATAACTCGGGCTCATGATCCTGCGATTAAGCTGGAGCATTAAGTCTCTTGATGTCCATATAAAATAGACTTGATGCTTTAGTAGCATAGGACTCGGAATATGGAAGACCTTTTTTTTTTAAATAATGATTTTATTACCAAAAACTAAAAATTACATAAATAAAAAAGTTTTCCAGAAATACAAGGAGGAGACAGATTAAACAAAAGCTTATCTAAAGAGTTCTTTCTGGCTAACTTGGCTAGACTATCCGTCGTCCTGTTAAGAGAACAATTAATATATTTACAAAGAGGTTGAGAAAAGAGAGTAAATCCGTTTTTACAATATGTAACCAAGGAAAAATGTTTGCAGTTGATATAAAAAACTTCATCATTTACAACATTTACCAAAGAGTAGCAAATCTTTTGCTTTTGCTTCTATTACCGATTTGGTTGATGTACACTAACATCTTGTAGCTGCAAAATCTTCATTGGATCCATAGCAGACAACTCCACAACCCGCAAAAGAATAATATTTCCCACGGGAAACATCAACAAATATTAGGCAACTGTCTGCTAGATTTTTCAGAAAAGCGTATGCAAGAAAGTGTTTGTTCGAAGAAACTGGAAAGGAAAAAACATGTTGCTTTAGAGATAAATAAAAATATTATGTCTGATTTAGGTTGCCCATATGGATGTTAATCCTGTAAATAAGATTAACAATGCATTGCTTCACATGATCAAAGGGCATAAAGGGAGTGCATTTTATCCGAATCAACGGTAGGTTTAAGCAAGGTTTGAAAAACACCCGTTTTCACTGAAAAAATGACTGTTAAAACTGTCACACCCATATACTATGGCCGTGAGGGTCCCTGAACCCCATGCCTTTATAATGCTGATAATAGGAAATAACGGCAGTTTTTTAGTACCATTTTTCAATTTTCATACACGTTATAACCGTTTTTCTAAAATTAGTTTGAATGATTTTTTTTCTTCTAAATAACATTTTAACGTGCGTTTTTTAGAACTGTTTTCCCGTTATCACGCACGTTATAACCATGTAAATAACATTCTTACCAAATTTTTTTCCTCTGGATTGAAAGCTGAAAACTTCGAATTAATTTTTTTTAAATGATATAAGGAAAGTAACTACAGGATTAAAAACTTCAAATTTAAAAAACATAGGATTGTTAAACTAGTATTCATCATTTAAAAATCTACGCGAACTAACTACGACCACCACCTTTTTTTTTTGATTTATTCATGTATTTTTCATTTTCTCGACGGTTCCTTTCCACATCATAGTCATCGTTGTGGGGGTACTGGATATCTTTGTTTGCATAAGTATCATCATCATAATAACCATCATTATCGTTATCATAACCTCCTTCAGTATCATCATTATTGTTACCTACTTCATTATTGTTATAAATATTAGAATTATATCCTTCGTTCATATGTTGAACACCATGGCCAGAGCGATCGGAAGTGTAACGAGAATCATATGTTGGATTCACATTCTCATAACCTTGTGTATTGTCTCCAAATGAAATATTACCAAAGTCATAAACAAAGTCACTCCCCGTAACCTTTCATATGATATTTGAACTTCAGGATCATGCCAGTTGTATGGTAGAGGGACATGCTCTGGATTATTAACGGCCTCCTCTTCCAGCATATTTAACCATTTTTCTTCTTAAGGTAAAACAGTTGTTTCATCTTCCCCCGCTATCCAGTCAAGCATATTGTCATCCCTCGGTAGACTATGAACGTCGTGATCATCAATGTTATGTCGCCTTGCTTTACCTTTAATTATTTGTTGCTCCAACTTCAAATTATACTGGACAAACACCAGATCATATATTTTTGATGAAAGTAAACGATTGCGTAGTTTGATGTGGATTCTTTCAAACACACTCCAATTCCTCTCTGATCCAGACGATGTATTTGTTTGACTTAATATCTTTACTGCAATCTTTTGGAGGGATGGATACTCATCACCATAAGATAACCACCAATTTACAGGATCACCATGTTGAGATGCAATACATGCTGATGGTGATGCAAATTGACCTTGCATCATTCGCATTCTTCCCGCCTACAAAGAAAATTAAAATTGTTACTATAAATTCAAATTACTTAATTAAACATATTTGGAGATAGTATTAGTAATTTTGTACCTCTAGCATGCATTTTGCTTGTTCTTGCGGTCCACTAACCATTTTTGATATAACTTCAGTAAGACAAATTTGGGGCTCAGAAATATCATTATTGATGAGATTAGTTGTTGGGTTAAATATGTAATAAGGATTGAGGAAATACGATGCAGCATGAAGAGGAGAACTCAATTGACTTTTCCATCATTTATTTATTACACCCACGATAGAAGCATTTCAATTTGATCTCAAACCCATTTATATAGTTTCCACACATGTAGCAAGTGCATGGAACAAATAACCCATGGTGGGTTTGTTTGAGTCCAAGAAACGAATCATTTTCAATAAATGACCAACCATTATGCATGCATTTTGACACGTCGTCCAGAACATATCATTTGAAATAATATTCTTCACTTGTCTATCTTGTATAGTTTTTGCCTCATCCGATTTCAGATATTCTTTGTCCAGAAAAAGGCTCTCGATAGCATTACGTTGATCAATGATGCTTTTGATTGCAATAATGTTAGGCTTGTCTTAATTTTAAGGGTATTTTCGTCTTTTGACAAATGGGTATTTTTGTAATTTGCTTATGTGGGTAATTTGGTATATTTATATTATGGTCAGGGGTACCAAATTTACGTGACAGGTCAAATTTATATCTTACTTGCTAATGGTATATTTACATCTTGATTAGTTATTACAAAATGAAAATTAGCCATTCAAAAAGGGCTTGCGGCGCAGCTTGTTGCTCGCTTGCCTTCTATGTAATAACTCGTGAATCTGTTTCAATGTTTACAATTTCTATTTAATACTACTTGCTAAAGATTTCTTGATTTTTCAAATAGACACTTGTCCGCATAACATTGGTTTTTAAGGTTATTATTTGTTTTTTTTAACCGTTAATGAACAGTACAAGTAATTATGTATATGGGCTTACACTTTCAAATCGGTAATGATGGTCGCCAGTAGTTGGTTTTACCTGTTACCAAATTAAAGTGTAAATAATTATGTGTAGGTACAAGGTTATTATAACATTCTTAAATTAATGGCCTTCTTGTTTTAGACTTTTAGACTTTTAGTGGAATGGAATTTTTCTTTCCATATTATTTTCACTTTTTGCCACCTTTCGTTCTCTGATTCCTGACTGCATTTTACTTTGTTGCGTGTCGAGAAATTTTCAGACTGTTTACTTTAGGTTTGCTTTAGTTTGGTTCTACTTTAGTCAGATTATGATTGAGGTGAAAACATAATTTCCCATAATATCTCGGTGAAGGAAGGACTCGTCCAGCTCACATACAGACACTAGGAAAGATTAAGGTCGACTAGAATATTATATAAGACCTGTATTGTTAGCAGTAGGGTTATTTTTCTTTGTTTACTTAGAGAGAGGAGAAACATAAAAACATAGGAAGAGAAACTTCGTTCAAGGGAGGAACTTGGGATTATTGTGATGCAGTTTTACAAGTGGTAAGTATAGGGATTCGTTTCTCGGACTTTTTTAAAGATTTGGTTTTTAGACAAAAAGACGATGATTTTTATAAAACTTATAAAATAATGGAAATGCTAAAAATGATTTTTGTATTAAATTGAAAGAGACTAAGATGTCAAGATTCCATCACTACTACACATGCTAAATGATTGTAACTATTCCCTATAACACTCTCCCAAAATTACTCAAGACGATTTAGGACAAATAATACGTCTCGGAAAATAAATCTTTTCAAGCAATTATTTTTTTCAAAGAATTAACAATATTCTTCACTATAAAATGCTAGTCTCTAACATAGAATATATAAATCAATTATCAAGCATCATAGGACACATGAAGAAAATCATTATCGTTACAAATCAAGAATAAGGACCAAGAGAATTATTATAGAAAATAGTCAAAACATTTTAGAACACATAGTAGGATTTCCTCTCTAATCCTAGATAGAAATTTAGCTACTTATAATTAAAAGTACTAACAAATAAATAAAGAAGAAGAAATGAAAGAAGAGTATGCAGAAGAGGTGTGGGATGGAGAGGTGTGGTCGTCCCCCTGAAATGTCTGAGTTCGAGCTCTATTTATACGAAAATGAGCCCGAAAATTTTCCTAAATTCTAGCCCCGCATGCATCAGCTTCCCTTTCTTTATTTCTTTCTTTAGCTTTCTTTCCATCCCATGCGCATTTCTTTATTTTCACCCATGCTATCTCTGTTACCAAGAACAATACCTTCCAGCCGTGCGCGTGAGTGATACCTTTTTCACGTGAAAATACGTGAACACCCATCACTGTGTGTTGGTTACAACAGCAACCCGAGCATCATTCCATCAACTTCCCATCATCACAGTCCCGACATCCCGTGTTATTTTTCTTCTCAACCAAAAACCATGATGAGCAGCACTAGCGTTTTACATCACGTGCTTCACCAGCTCATGCTGTCTCGACAACTCATGCATCATCATCTTGACAGCCCGTGCTCATATCTTCACGTTCTCAGTTCTCCTCCATGTCCATTAAATCCCTTGCTTCGTCATTGCAATGCTCGAGCTTCACAGACAGCATGTGTTACAACGAAAGTAAGCTGCCCATACTCCCATGTTCATATTCTTCTCGAACTTAGTCATCAGCCATGCATCATCACCTGACTCACATTTTTCATCTCAGAGTTTATTATTCGCCATGCCTTCACGTTCTCAGCTTTTCTTTTCAAACAACAAAAGCTTCACGTGTTTCAACTCCATTCCCCGTACAGCTCGTCTCCGACCATGCATGTTGTTAACCCTGCTCACCATCTTAACGTTCTCTGACATTTCTAGCCTTTCCAGCTCGACCTCGAATCATTACTTCCAATGCTGTCTTCACGTGCTCTTTGTTCTCGAGTTTCATCACCATCTCCACCCACAAAACATGCTCCAACAGATTCAGTTCCCAACAAAAGTAAGCTTCCAACAACCTGTAATAATGCCATCACGTTCTCAATATTTTCACGTTTTCGAGCTCTTCTCCATGACATGTTGGAATTAATTACAATAATCGAATGCAAATGGGAAATAATACTTAGATTACACTGATAGTAGTAACAAATAACTCAATAAACTTAGTAGAGGCACGTATGAGATACGCTGAGCTAAAGGTAATATTGCCTGCTACTCCTCTGAGATGCTATAGCAATTAAAAAATTACCTCCAGGATACAACTACTGTTAGTTCTCCTCTATGTGTAGCATACACAGAGAGAACCCTTAGAACTTGGCAGCAAAAAATGAAAAACAAAAACACAAATCGAAACTACAACCAGTTTCAGATAAATATAAAAACTAATTTATGTTTCGTAAACTATGATGTTTCTGTAAACTAATTTCGTTAAACAAAGTTTCGTAAACTAATTTTCTGTAAACAAAGAAGTAGTTATACAAAATTATGTTTCGTAAACTACAACTTGTTTAAGATAAGAACTCGATTTTATGTTTTCGTAAACTTAAAAAGAAATTGTTTCGAAAGCTTAAAAAATAAGAAGAATTTCAAGTAAGAGAAGAGTTCTGAAAGGTATGGTTTACAAATGAAGTTTACAACTCGTATTTATAGCAAGAAAATGTTCGAACGTTGGAAGAGAATCCAAAGCACGACAGACTGTCCGTGATTCACGCATCTCGAACGTTGCAAAAGTAAGGTAAAAATCGCGTTAAAAGAACAGTGCACACGCATTCAAAATTTGCGAGATTCTTCTCGAGGAAAACAGTGTGTATAGGTGTCAAGAAAACCGTGTGACACGCGTGAAAGAAGATGCTTCTCGAGGCTGTCGGATATCCAAAACCGAGATGGCAAAGAATAAAATTCTTTACATGTGTGGGAGAAGCGTGTGGTAAATTTCAGTAAAAAGAAAGGATGGGTCGGATACACCCACACCCACACCCACACCCACTCCCACTCCCACTCCCACTCCCACGCCCACGCCCGCGCCCTCGCCCGCGCCGAGCCGAGCCGAGCCGAGCGAGCGTGCGTGCTTCTGTGCGAAGCACCGCGCAAACGGGAAAGGCAATAAGAAATGCAATAAGGTTTAGGAAACCTTTCCATAGTCTAGGGATTTCCCCATACACAAAGGTCTAAAGACCCAAAGGGCCATGCCCTTAAGGCTAAACCAATGCTATTTAAGTCTAAAACTCTAAATGTTTTAGTCTATATGGGACTAATGTTTTATTCATTCACATGAAAAGACATCTAGGGAGCATAAGGTCTTGGGATCAAAACATGGTTCATGCATTTTTAATTAAATTTTTAAAAACGTTTTTTCTAACAATCCCCCACATGAATAATAAAACATGTCGATAAAACACGAGAAAACATAAGGCAACAATATAGGCTAAGGTGTCCCAAAGATTGAACCTTAACTTAGTGAGAGGTTACCTGAACTGCTTGTTGATACGGTGAACGCAATGTCTTGAACCGCCAACAAAGAATGCAATTCAGAAATAACATCCACACTTGATGCCTCAACCGATGAAAACAGCTGCCAAGCTCTTGCGGTTGTGCCCATTTTGGCCATGGGCTAAAATCCCGGACTTAATGAATGTCTCTAGAGAATCAGCTCAAATTCTCATAGGAAGCGGCCCCACTTCCAACATCCACAAAGGTGAGTCCATAAAGAGTGTCCTGCCACACCCCGCTTTAATCAAAGCCATGGTACCCATTAAGATCGCAAAAGATCATCCTTTATTTTCAGCAAAGACTATCGCACAGATTACACCATAGGGAGGGACAAAGATAGTGCTTTCCCAATATCACCATAAATTAGTTGTCTCATTGAACCTTGATCTTGGAAATCCAATCACAAGGTTGAGTATCCTTCATGGTGATTTATTCAATGAGCTTAAGTCCCATCCCCCTCGATGCATATTTAACTTCCTCTCTGGTTAAGCCTTTCGTCAAAGGATCTGCAAGATTATCTTTGGATTTTACAAAGTCTATCGAGATAATACCAGTAGAGAGTAGTTGTTTCACTGTCTTGTGTCTTCTTCGTATATGTATAGACTTCCCGTTGTATACATTGTTCTTTGCGCAACCAAGAGCAGCTTTACTGTCACAGTGGATTGCGATTGAAGACACAGGCTTGGGCCAGAGTGGAATTCCTCCCAGGAAACATCGTATCCATTCAGCTTCCTCTCCAGCTTTTTCCAAAGCTATAAATTCAGACTCCATAGTGGATTTAGCTATACATGTCTGTTTGGTAGACTTCCATGAGACACACGCACCTCCAAGTAAGAAGATGTACCCACTAGTAGACTTGCACTCTTCTGAGTCTGATATCCAGTTGGCATCACAATACCTTTCCAGTACAGCAGGATACTTCCCAAAACTTAAGCAATAGTTTGAGGTCCCTCTCAGGTAACGTAAAACTCTGAAGAGAGCATTCCAGTGATCCTGCCCTGGTTGCAAGTATACCTGCTTAATCTACTCACAGAGTAAGCAATATCAGGTCTTGTACAGTTCATCAAATACATAAGACAACCAATAATGCGAGAATACTCAAGTTGATCAATACCCTTACCCTTGTTCTTTTTCAATTTACAAGTGGGATCAAAAGGAGTAGATGCAGGTTTAGCATTTTCATAATTAAATCTCTTTAGTACGGTTTCAGCATAATGAGATTGACTAAGACTATATCCATCAGACATCTTTATGATTTTCATCCCTAAGATTACATCAGTAGGGCCTAAGTCTTTCATGTCAAAATTATCTCTAAGCATGCTTTTAATGGTATTAATAATATCAAGGTTACTGCCTAATATGAGCATATCATCAACATATAGGCATACAATAACATGTGAATCATTAACAGATTTAATGTAAACACATTTATCAGATTCATTAACCTTGAATCCATTAGTTATCATAACATGATCAAATTTTTCATGCCACTGTTTAGGTGCTTGTTTTAAACCGTACATAGATTTGTTCAACTTGCAAACTTTGTTTTTACAACCTTTTACAATAAAGCCTTCAGGTTGGTCCATATAAATTTCTTCATTCAAATCACCATATAAAAATGCAGTTTTAACATCCATTTGATGTATATGCAAATCATAAATTGAAGCTATAGCAATCGACATCCTAATCGAGGTGATTCTAGAGACTGGTGAATAAGTATCGAAGAAATCTAATCCTTCATGTTGTCTATAGCCTTTAGCTACCAACCTAGCTTTATATTTATCTATAGTTCCATCTGTTCTAAGTTTCCTTTTGAACACCCATTTGCAACCTATGGATTTACTTCCAGGAGGCAAGTCTACAAGCTCCCAAGTTTCGTTTTCTTTGAATGGACTCCCATTCATTTAATGAAGCTTCTTCCCATAAAGGAGCTTCTGGAGAAGTCATAGCTTCCTTGTAGGTTTGGGGTTCAGACTCTACCGTAAGAGTCAAAAAATCTGGGCCAAAACTTGTTTCAGTTCTAACCCTCTTACTTCTTCTTGGTTCAGTCTCATACTCCAAAGTTGGAGTTTGACTAGTCGATGGAACATCAGGGAGGTCATCATGGACCCTTTTCCGAGGTCCAGACCTTAAAGGAAATATGTGTTCATAAAACACAACATCTCTAGATTCCAATATGGTGTTCTGACCAATGTTATTATGGTCAGAACTGATGACCATGAACTGTATGCAATTGTATGCTTAGGATACCCTAAGAAAACACAATCGACTGTTTTAGGTCCTATTTTAGTTTTCTTGGGAAGAGGAATGGCCACCTTGGCCAAACACCCCACACTTTAAAGTATGCATAAGAAGGTTGTTTACCATTCCACAATTCATAAGGAGTTTTATCAGATTTTTTAAATGGAACTCGGTTCAAAATATAGCAAGCAGAGAGGATAGTTTCCCCCCACAAGTTCGAAGATAACCCTGAACTTGTCAACATAGCATTTACCATATCTATGAGTGTTCTATTTTTTCTTTCAGCTACACCATTCGATTCTGGTGAATATGGTGCAATTGTTTCATGAATGATTCCATTATGTTTACAAAACTCACCTATGGGTATCACATACTCACCGCCACGGTCTGACCTAAGAGTTTTAATTTTAACTCCTTTTTGGTTTTCTACTTCAAGTTTATAAAACTTGAAAGCCTCTAAGGCCTCATATTTACTTCTAAGAAGATGAACCTGACAGTATCGTGAGTAATCATCTATAAAAGTGATGTACCATTTTCTACCACCTCTTGTTGGTGTTGATTTCAAATCTCCTAAATCCGAGTGTATTAGTTCCAAAGGAACTGTTTTACGTTCAATCCTTTTATTAAACGGTTTTCTTGTATATTTAGATTCAACACAGATTTCACATCTTTGATTTTTATCAAAGTTTATTTTTGGTATGCAACCTAAATTAGCAAGTCTTTCTAGAGATTTGAGATTAACATGTCCAAGTCTATCATGCCAAACATGTGAAAAGTCACAAACATAAGCAGAAGAAGATGCATTAACATTCAATTTCAAATCAGATACACTAAACTTAATCATGTTATCGGTAACATAACCTTTTCCTACGAATTCACCATGCTTAGAAATAACAACAGTATTAGATTCAGCAACAATCTTAAAACCTTTTCCTAGTAAGATGGTTTCTGAGATAAGGTTTTTGCATATGTCTGGGACGTAAAATACGTCATTCAATGCGAGAGTTTTTCCTGAAGTTAGCTTCAGTTCGACCTTGACTTTCCCCACCACTTTCGCGGTGGAAGAGTTTCCCATGAATAGTTTCTCATCATATCCTACTATGGCATAGGAGGAGAAAGCATTTCTGAATTTACAGACATGCTTGGTGGCTCCAGAATCAAGCCACCAGTCTCTCACATTAGTCATACTAGAGACAAGGTCGACTTCAGACACCATGCCCGTGAAATATCCAGAGTCCTCTACTATGTTTTCCTTATTTTTCTGTTTTGGATCATATTTGATCCTTTTAGGGGCCTTACAGTCTTTAGCCATATGTCCAGGTTTACCACAATTAAAATAGTCGCCTTTGATGGTGTGCTTAGTGACACCACCTCTAGGCTTAAAATTGTTACCTCTGGGTTTTCGACGTCTGTTACATCTATTACCCATTTTGCTGGATTCTCCAGGAGTTTTCTTTGAAACAGCTTTATCGTCCAAAACATGAGCTTTGTTGGACATGTTTTTGCTCAGCATCATGCTCTTGTCCTTGCTGCACATAAGCTCCTCAACCTGGATCTTTTTGCCAAGCTCCACCATGGTGATTTCACGAGTCTTGTGTCGCAGCCTCCTCTTGTATTCGCTCCATGAGGGTGGAAGCTTTTCAATCACAGCCGATACTTGTAGAGCTTCATCAAAAGTCATGCCTTCAGCAAGAATCTCGCTGATGAGGAGTTGAAGTTCGACGAACTATTCTACCACAGGCTTTTCGTCAATCATGTTGTGTTCTAAGAACTTAGCCATCAAGAACTTCTTACTTCCAGCAGCTTCAACATGATATTTTTCTTCTAGAGCTTCCCATAAATCAAAAGCATTAAAATATTCTTTTGCATTATAGAAGTCATACAAGGAGTCATCAAGACAGTTAAGAATATGATTCTTGCACAAATAATTCTTCCTATTCCACCTGTCCAATTTATCTTCATTACCACGGCGATGAAGTTTTCTCGAGGGTTTTTCTAAAGCATATCCATCTAACCTTTGGTCGTTTAGGAAGAATAGCATTTTAGACTGCCATCTCTTAAGGTCCTTACCACTGAACTTTGGTGGTTTTTCTACAGTATTCTTTCCCATGTTCTTACAACAAAGAATATTACAGTATTACAATATTACAATAAGGCACGATATTACCTTTAGATTGTTGGAATTAATTACAATAATCGAATGCAAATGGGAAATAATACTTAGATTACACTGATAGTAGTAACAAATAACTCAATAAACTTAGTAGAGGCACGTATGAGATACGTTGAGCTAAAGGTAATATTGCCTACTACTCCTCTGAGATGCTATAGCAATTAACAAATTACCTCCAGGATACAACTAATGTTAGTTCTCCTCTATGTGTAGCATACACAGAGAGAACCCTTAGAACTTGGCAGCAAAAATGAAAAACAAAAACACAAATCGAAACTACAACCAGTTTCAGATAAATATAAAAACTAATTTATGTTTCTGTAAACTATGATGTTTCTGTAAACTAATTTCTGTTAAACAAAGTTTCTGTAAACAAAGAAGTAGTTATACAAAATTATGTTTTTGTAAACTACAACTTGTTTAAGATAAGAACTCGATTTTATGTTTCTGTAAACTTAAAAAGAAATTGTTTCTGAAAGCTTAAGAAAAGAAGAAGAATTTCAGAAGAGAAGAGTTCTGAAAGGTATGGTTTACAAATGAAGTTTACAACTCGTATTTATAGCAAGAAAATGTTCGAACGTTGGAAGAGAATCCAAAGCACGACAGACTATCCGTGATTCATGCATCTCGAACGTTGCAAAAGTAAGGTAAAAATCGCGTTAAAAGAACAGTGCACACGCATTCAAAATTTGCGAGATTCTTCTCGAGGAAAACAGTGTGTATAGGTGTCAAGAAAACCGTGTGACACGCGTGAAAGAAGATGCTTCTCGAGGCTGTCGGATATCCAAAACCGAGATGGCAAAGAATAAAATTCTTTACATGTGTGGGAGAAGCGTGTGGTAAATTTTAGTAAAAAGAAAGGATGGGTCGGATACACCCACACCCACACCCACACCCACTCCCACTCCCACGCCCTCTCCCTCGCCCTCGCCCTCGCCCGCGCCGAGCCGAGCCGAGCCGAGCGAGCGTGCGTGCTTCTGTGCGAAGCACCGCGCAAACGGGAAAGGCAATAAGAAATGCAATAAGGTTTAGGCAACCTTGCCATAGTCTAGGGCTTTCCCCATACACAAAGGTATAAAGACCCAAAGGGCCATGCCCTTAAGGCTAAACCAATGCTATTTAAGTCTAAAACTCTAAATGTTTTAATCTATATGGGACTAATGTTTTATTCATTCACATGAAAAAACATCTAGGGAGCATAAGGTCTTGGGATCAAAACATGGTTCATGCATTTTTAATTAAATTTTTAAAAACGTTTTTTCTAACATGACAGCAATGGATTCATCTCGAACTCTCAACCGTCACCAGCTTTTCATACAAAATCACACATCGCAAACCAACAGCTCCATCGTCTCTGCGTACAACTCTTCCTTCCACAGCGTACCCATTATCGAGCTCTCATCAGTCACCACTCAACAAATGAGAACCATGGTTCTCTGTTAAAAACTAAGAACTCGACTGAGACTTAGTAAGAAAAAGACGTAGGTTCCCTGAGTAAGAAGACGCCGGTGCCCTTTAGAAGTATTTGAATATTGACACCCCCCATTTAAATGACTCGACTGCCTTTAGCAATTGCTAAGAAACAGTCTGCCCTTTAACATGAGTGTGTCCCTTAGTGAACAGTAAGGGTGCCTCTTAACATGAGATGCCCCTTAACATACAGAAGGGTGTCAATAGCACTTGACCATTGTACAATGACCATTTTGCCCCTTTTCTTGTTTTGCCCATAACTTCTTCATACGAACTCCGAATGACTCCGTTCTTTCGCCGTTGGCTTTGCCTTCTCGTCCTCTACACAATGAAAAGTAGAAATCTTGTATTTGAACGAGTTACATTTGGTCTTTGGCCCTTCTTCACTCTTAGCTAGCTTCTTTCATTGCACAACTAAGCTCAAATTCACTTCTTTTTGGATTATTCACCTAATAGCACACAAATAAGAGAAAACAAGCATAACACACAATAATCTGCAAGAAAACCAACAAATACTAGCATGTAATTAACAAAAAATATATGTGCAATATGTACTTATCATATTTGCATCCGTGTTTTGCATCCGTTTTTCCTTAGGATTATTTCTAGCGTTTGAGGTAGGCGCAACACAACCAAAAACTCTCTTTATTTATGTTTTTGTTAATTAAATTCATATTTACAATTTTTTATGATGTTATTGATGATGATTATCGGGCTGCGGTCCATAGATTGTGATTCTTAAAAATTATTTATGCCGGGATACGAGATATCCTTGGGAACGGTTTTGTTTCCTAAAACCACGTCGGGATCCCTGGGGCGAGCGGATTGATTGAATTTATTGTTGTTATGTATGTGGTGTTTCCATGTGTTTACGGGTTATTAATCATGCTAGTTGTTTTCAAAAAGAAATTGAAAAATGTTTAAATAAAATGTTTTGTTGCTTCTTTTCCTACTAGGTGTCACAACTCACGTCATTTCATGACAAAAAATTCCAGATTTTATGACACCATAGGAGCTAATGGCGGAAAAGCATAGAGATCGGTTTTGGTGTTTTAATTAGTAGTTTGCATATTATGATTGAAAAATTGTAATAAAATATCATCAAACTCTCTTTTGGATGATTTGTTGAGTATTTATTGATTATTAATACTTTGTAAATGATTGGATTAATTTTTAACCAATGGAACAATGTATTATCAAGAAACTTTTATTTGATTAGACAATGAAAATTTCTGAGTCATGTCAGTTTGACTGTTAATGATAATTATTCTATAATATATATATGCCCAAATATTTTATATTATGCCTATAATTCACATTAAATTAAGTGGTGAAAATATTAGAATTTTCGGTGTCCCAGAAATATTTTTTAAATAATTGTTTCTCACTATAAGAAATTAAGACGTTTTCTGACAAATTCAACTATATTGAATTATTCTTGTTTTCAAATTAGTCCATGGTATGTTTTAGACTTTCATGTCTTCTGTAAACTTGAAGATCTTTCTCTTTTATTTTCAAAATGGTAAACTAAACCTGATTTGGAGTTGTGAGTGATTTTATACGAATTTTTTAAAATGGACTATCACTGTTTTACGTTTCTGCAGTACAGGTCAACAACGCGTTTTACTGGGGTCAAAAGGTCTTTAAGTTAAACTAAACATTTTAGAAATTTTATGACTGGAATAATGCTAGGTTAGGATTCAGGTCGTGTAATCATAATAATTTTTGGTTTTGAATTTGGTTCAGTAAAAATTCTTGGAGTTAACTGATGTCTGTTTTTGTTTCATGATTTTTCCTTAAATATGCGATTCTTTTGGATTAAATCTGGAACATTTAACGGTGAAGTTAATTTTTATGGTAAACTATATTTCTTTAGTGATCATGTGGGTTAAAAATCACGACAAGCTAACGGTTAGATGTTCCTAAAAGAATTTTTGTGTATCCGCTGCGATAGAATTTCTGAATTTAACATAACTAAAGATTAGACAAAGAATTAGTTGTTTGAACTTGGACCAAGTGAGGAAGCCTAGGCTTGTTATTAAAAGTAGCATTTCGGATTTTGGGTCGAAATACAGGCCCGGAACTTGGGGTATCACAAATAAAATTCGTTGAAAACCTTTTCAAGCCTGGGCGCAATAGATTGCGTCCTCCAGAATGTTGTCGAAATCTAGCAAGAACCCAACCATGATTGTAAATAAATTTGTTAATTTGTCTTGCTTCTCCGATCACATCTTTAACAAAGGGGAATTTTTTTGTATCTTCCAACATCAAGTCTAATACGTGAGCAGCACAAGGTACCCAGAAAAATGTGCCATATTCTGATGCCAATCTCTTACCATGATTACAGTGCAATATGCATGATTACAGTGCAATATGCATTAATTAGCATGATTACAGTGCAATATGCATAAAAAACATCTCGTTTGGCAGATTGCGTGGATATCGATCCTTCCATTGTATTCTGTAACAAGAAAAAATTTCTTGGAAATCAGTGACATATATTAAATTTTGCTAGTACTATTCTTGGCCTATATTTAAAATTGTGTCCACAAATAGAAAATTCTAGATGTCTATTTTGTAGCTAGGTAATCATGAAGACAATTACTTTTTAACTAACATGGACATTAACATCCTGCTATTTAAATTTCACAACTTTTAGCGTGCATGTATGAAGTTTTTTTTTATTAGCGTAAACACTAACATCATGTAATCATGCTAATTAATTAATTAATTAATTTCAACATTGGGCCAATTATAGTGTTAAACTTAAACTCATGCATATGAAATGTTATTACAGTAGTTTAATGCTTTTTTCTGCATAGATTTTATTGATTAATTAAATTCATATGTGTCTTTATTTTTTCTTCCTCCGATCTTTATTTGAACTTTTGTTATTTTCTTAAAACTATATTATAAAATTATGTCAACATCTTAAATTACAACATATATATATCAAGAGTACAAAACAAAGCTAGGCTAAGTTTGCATGTGTCAGTGGTGGTCAGAATTTGTCCAAACAAAGATAAATCTATGGCTGTGGTTCCTCAGACCACCCCTTACAACTCGCACGTGTGACGGTCATTACAATATCAAATATTATGAATGAAAAATGAATACTCAAGTCAATATATGGAATTTCAAAAATTATAACGTGGAGGTTCGAACTCATGAGCTATTGTGTCATAAGAGTGGCCTCTAACCAGTGTTCCACCTTGGTTGGAATTGATAGAAAATATAAATCAACAGTGGTGGTTTGTTCAACTTAAATATCATAATTGCTTTATTAGTTAGTGTTTCACTAATTGCACATAATAAATAATCTATTCATTATAAAGTGTTTTATTAATTAGTGTTTCACTAATTGCTCATAATAAATGACTAATCATTTTTTAATTATAAATATTTTCTTAATTAATTATAATATTTATTTCTATTAATAAGTAATTTTGATAAATAATATCAATAGATATTTTTTGCGACAATGAGTAGTAGAATAGGTGGAGGCCGAAAGATTAGTGGTGGTTAAGGGCGGAGCCAAGCACTTATTTTTGTTCTTTTATCGTAAAATGGGATACAAAGTTCATTTTTCACATGTATCCAACTTGCCAAGAATTTTTTCTCCCTCTCTCCTCAAAATCCTGGCCCCGCCCCTGGTTTGTGGTGGAAGAAATAGTGACGGTGAATGCTGGTGATGGACAATATTAATTTGATGTTGTCGTTACAACATCGTAGTGTGGAAGATGTGGTTGGTTGTTTTTAACACTTTTGATAAAGGAAGGTACCATATATTTCAGGGATGATATCATACAAGACAATATTTTCATGAACGTAGTTGGATCACCCAAATGGTACCCCTGTTATCTTTGGTACTATATCGTATAAATCATGATTTTTTAATGTTAAAATAAGAATGATTGCAATACAAAAAATAATATATACACGGAAAAAAAAAATGGAACTAACCAATTGACGAAATTTTGTTCAATCTAAACCTCATACATGACATTTGTGATTGAAAATTATAATTGCGTCCAACAACCTACATGGGATGGGAGGCAGTGATGGTGGCAGTGGTGGAGTCAAAAATTGACATTGAGGAGGCCTATTTATTTTTTTAAAAAGAAACATGTAAACTTTGGTGGACTAAACCATAAATATACATGAACAAAATATTATTTATAAAATAAACTAAAAAAATTATGTAGTTATTAAAAATTTAAGGGGTTAGAGCCAGGTTAGTCAACTCTTGGCTCCGCCACTAGGTGGTGGTGGATAAAAAAGTGGATTCATATGGTTTTGTGGTGGTGGCAGGTATTGTTGAACAAAAAAATATTATGCTAATTTTGTAACACCACAAAATGTGTAACGTTAAATTATAAAGTATAAAACGTGGTTGATCATTCTAATGTTAAAATAAACTCGATAAAATACATGTCCATTTAAAAAAATTGGTGCAATCAATTTCCATGTTATGTGATAACTAAATGAACGACACGAATCAAGATCAGAACATATGAAACTATTTATTATCGATTTGTTTATGTAAAGAGTGGTCAGGATTTGTCCTTGGCAAAGATAAATTTACCGCTGGGGTTTGTTCAACTTAACCATTTTTAAACATTTTATTAATTAGTGTCTCATTGATTGTTCATAATGATTAATTAAATTTCTATTATAAATGTCCCTTTAATAATCTAACATAAATACATAATTTTATTAATAAGTAATTTTACTAAAAACTATATTAATTCTAATGGTGGTAGTGGAAGTAGGGTTAGTATAAGCGGTGGCGGGTGTTTGTGAATAGTGGAGGCGGTAACATTGCTATTGGTGGAAGAAATAGTGGCGGTGGATGGTTTTTATGGTGGCGGGTGTTGGTAATAGTAGTGTATAATAATAGTTTTTTCTTTTTAGTGAGTTTTATTGACCAAGTAAAAAAATAATCTTCACAAAACATGCAACATTGAATTGTGAAAGATGTAATTGGTTGTTTTTAGCACGATTGATAAGGACAAAAACCAAATATTTCGAGGATGATACCGGAACGTATATGACAATATGATCAGGAATGTTCGATCACCCGTATTGTATAAAAGCAATTGGTGTACCCGCGTAAGAGAACATTATCGCTCTCTCAAGTACTATTACATTCTTTTTCCTTAAAGACCATCAATGTCGATTTGTTTCGCGACAACTACCTACAAAGACAACAACTTTCACTCAATTCCCGATATAAAACCTTATTGACCGGGAAAATGTTCATCAAAATCATCATAAAAAAACTCTAAATCATAAATCTAAATTTTTCCTCCGATGTTTATAAAATATTTTTTATATTTTATATTGGGTTATTTAACTTTTGGTACCCAGCAAATGTCCAACGCCTAGCTTTGGTATCTAATATTTGAAATATTTAGGGTTAGTACCTTGACCAGACGTTGACTGTCAAAGGATAGGTTTGACCTAACAGTTTCTTACTTTTTTTTATTTTTTATTTCATTTTTTAATAATTTAATTATCGGGAAACGTTATTTTGCGTGTACTCTTAACGTTAATGTGTGTATAGCTCACGTTATAACGTGAGTCCATCCAAATCCAGTCTAACCACCGACTGTAATTTCCATTCCGCGCATGAAGCCATTATTTCCGACACCAATGTACACATGATTTTTCTCTCGAAACAAACCCATTACATCCAACAACCATTTCAGTCACAAAACTCGTATTAGAGAAACACTCACAGCTCAATACCAAATCCATCCCGTTCATACACAGCAAACCTCAATTTCAGTTCAATTATACCATCGATTTCCTATTTCTGTTGTTGTTAAACATCAATCAAATTCCAAGACTCCATCTCCATTCGAATTAGAGTTCCATTAATCAAGCCTTCACTTTTTAGAATTTCCAATTAAACCCTTCTTTTCACTTCTAGAAACCCTAATTATTTCCATTTGCTGCTATTGATAATAAACGTAATGTCAATCCTTGAAATCTCCATTGATTAAGATACTTTTAACAATCTTCCATTACATGTCTGTAATACAAATTAGCCAGCGTTTTATGCAATCATTAGTTCATCGAGTTGATTCCAACTGTATTCACGGCTGCAAACTTCCCAAACGGCCACCAACACCAGCACCAACTATCGTTTCCACTATCCACCTTCAAGACCAAACAAACCCCGAAATCCGTTGATTGATTCACTAATTTCAGTAAAACCAGTAACCCGTCTGATTGCGTACCTAGATCCTTTTTTTTTTCTCTTGATAAGAAACTCACCAGCATAACATAAGAATTGTATTGTAATTTCATTTTGAGATTGAATTTCTGTCTGAAATGTAAAATAAGGTTAATCTTCTTACTGTGCAACTAAAATTATATTTATTAAAAGAGAATAATAAACAATCAGGTCAAATTTAGTCCCTGACAGTCAACATCTAGTCAAGGTATCAACCTTTAATATTTTAAATATTGGGTACCAAAGCTAGGTGTTGGACATTTGGTGGGTACCAAACATTAAATATACCTTTTATATTCTCAAATCATGCGACCTCTTGATGACAAATCAACAATATCAAATTACAGATCAATATGTATAGGTTTCATTCACTAGGTTAGAAGGTAGAGTAGACACAGATGGGTAGATCACACAAAGCAGAACATGACTGAGAATACTTCAATAATTTGGTCAAGAGATAAGGTCAAAAATTTAAGATTAACTTTCTATAGGACTAATTAGATCGGCTTCGATAGGTGCTGACTAAAATATGGATTAATAATAATTTTCACGTCAGACAATTGCAAAACATAGTTTGGCTAACTCTGCCTATGTAAAAAGTGGTCAAGATTTTTTCTTCCTCAATTGCTATGTTATGTGAGAAGAAGGTGATATCTAAGATTGAGGTATAATTCAAATCTATTAGATTCATACCATTTACAACTGGATGCCTTGAAAGAAATTGACGTGTTGTTATTATTATTACAGGAAAGGGATACATTGACCACACTTGCGCAAATAGCTCACTTCTCAAATGATTGGTGTTGCATGTACTGTCTAGAATGCAACGAGGAATTTGAGGAAACAAGGCACCAGAAGCAATGTCCGGAGTATTTTGGATATAGTAACTTAGACCCGATGTAATACTTATGTTCTTTTTTTTTTTAGTTTTTCCACAATCTATTTATTTAAGAAAAATAAACATTGTAAATACATAACATCAACAAAAATAGACAGATTGTGTTTGATAATAATGGTTATTGATGGTCCGGAAACGGCAAAAGAAAGGATTTGTTGTAAAAGAATTGTTGGGATATACAACGGATTACTTGATACGAATGAAAGAGGTATAACTATTTCGATTCTGAAATCATATAAAGTTCACAGTAGAAGATGACATCAAGTTTAAAGTTAGTAACAAACATAATATGGCTAACTAAAATGTTAAAAACAAACAAGATATATAAACTTAGAAAGCCGTGGGACTTGAAGAGGTCGATTTTGAAAACTACAATCTTAGAAAGCAACGATCCACAATACCATAATTTTTTTTTAATAAATATTCAACGTATAATATGTCAACTTTTGGTAAAGGATCTATTGACAAACTATTAATTTGAAATAGGATCAGGAAGTACAATATGTGTTCAAGGTTCTTTATGAGGTAATGTGTCGCCATATTGTATTCCAAGTGAAGGTAGGAAAATACGAAAGTGACAAAATGTCCAAAACTTTTGAAGTTACCAAAGCCTTCGTTAAGACGAATTGCTGGGCACAATACTTTGTTGAAGATCTAAGGGCAAAGGTTCGCATATATATAATCCCTTAGAAAAGGTAATGGGTACACATTTTAAACATTGTCATCTAATGGGTGTTGAAAAATTACAGGAAAATCATGTCACATTGGATAGTTTGTATCATTCGTTCAATGCAAAAAAAAACAACTATTCTCTGCTTATTTGGAGGATCGACAACATGACCATGATAGATGAGTCAGCTGGAGCTAAATAGGAGCATGTGGAGACTTTTATGGACGATATTGATTAGTTGATTTCACTGAGATGAGCGATGCTGACGACATATTTCCAAAAAATATTTAAACTTCCATGTTCATGTAGAGCATTATCTCATTATAAGCAATGAACCTAAATAAAAAAAGTGTCTGGAAGTTAAGATTATATTTCTTTCGTTTGAGCAAATCTCAGGCGGTAAAATATTAAAGGAAAAAACAAAGAAAAAAAGAGAGGAAAATCCCAACTATTTTTATGACAAACACATATTAAATCATAAGAAGTTGATAAGTATTCGGGACACAAATTATACGATATATTAAAAATGAACCAACATCATGGCCCGTGCCGTTAAAGTACATGTTAAGGGCTAGTATATATATAATATGTACAACATAGGGAAAATGATGAAAACATTGCAAAAGAAAGGGAAAAAAAATTACGCTACTAACTTGAATGTTCATATAAGAAAGTACCTGTATATTTCAAATTTAAAGTTCAAACTTCAAAGATCTCATTCGTCATCAGCATCAACATCCGGTATCATGAAGGAGAAAAAATCAAGTTTTCTTATAAATAAACCACATAGAAACGAACAATAAATTTGTCGTTAAATACTTATTTTAAATGAAAATTTAATAAAAATATTAAAATTACCTATTAAACTTGTAGTTGAAAATTGAAAGCTGAAACTGGGAAATTTCAAAACACAAAGGAAGGAAGATTTTATCCGTGGAAGAAGCAGAGTTATAGAATGTTTGTCTACTACAATTGTGGTTTTAAAGGGTGAACATAAAGAAGAGAAAGGAAAAAACAATAGTAAAATCATGATTTGTCTGGCTCCCCCAATTGGATATGACATAAAGAAGATGGAAAATGAAAAGAAAAAAGTATCCAAAGGAGACGACATGTTCTTTGCCTCCCCAAATGGGATCATTTAAAATTTCAAGTGAACCAAGTCCACTTATTTGTTAAAGGTTAAAACATGAAATGGGATAAAAACTATAGATGCATCATCATCCAATGGCAGTGGGGTACATGTACATGCACATGCCTAGTTTACTCTATTTTAAGCATTCAAGGATTGAGTTTTAGAAATTGGTACCCTATCTATTGACAAGTTAAAAGTTAAAACCTTGACTACTTGTTAGAAATTCTGCACTCTAATAAAAAGACAAGTCTACTTAGATAGGTTATGCACTCTTTTAAATTGGATAATTCTTTCTGAAAAAACTTGGTGTTCTTCAACTTGACAAAAATTTAGTGGCTATCAGAAGGAGTTATGGTTGTCGTACGATTTTTATCAAACTTTTGTAATTTGTACAGCTCAAAGTATTTTAAAACACCTACGTAAAGAATATAAACATGACTATCGAATTATACATATTTCTTATACTAACAATAATCCATTAAAATGGAAGTTTAGTGATATAAGTCATCTATTAGTAGGACAAAATTTAAAAATGAATGGTCACAACGTTTTTTAGGCACGTTATAACCGTTACATAGGAAAATCATATCATAATTATTTTTAATTTTCTATTTAACCGTTATAACGCCCGTTTTTATGAGAAAAACGTACAAAAAACTCGTTTTTTGTCAAAATAACGCGTTTTTAACCTAAAACGTTCACACACCTGTCAAAACCCTATATAACGGTCACGCTAGTGCCCGTGACCTGAGCCGTGACCCGTTTTTCAAACCTTGGGTATAAGTGCAAACCAGCTAAGAATCCAATTTCTTAAGGATTGGTGAAAAGCAAGGTTTGAAAAAACAGATCACGGCTCAGGTCACGGGCACTAGGCGTGACCGTTATAAAGGGTTTTGACGGGTGTGAGGACGTTCTGGGAAAAAAAAAGGCGTTATTTTCCTAGAAAACGCGTTTTTGGTACGTTTTTTTTAATAAAAATGGGCGCTATAACGGTTAAATAAAAAATTAAAAATAATTATGATCTGAATTTCCTATGTAACAGTTATAACGTGCGTGAAAACGTTATAACGTGCCTAAAAAACGTTGTGACCATTCATTTTTAAATTTTGTTCCCCTAATAGATGACCTATATCACTAAACTACCATTTTAATTGATTATTGTTAGTATAAGAAATATGTATAATTCGATAGTCATGTTTATATTCTTTACGTAGGTGTTTTAAAATACTTTCAACTATACAAATTACGAAAGTTTGATAAAATTCGTACGGTATATCCACTAAAATTTTGTCGGCAGCAATTATCCAATTTAAAAGAGTGCATAACCTATCTAAGTAGACTTGTCCCTTTATTAGATTGCAGAATTTCTAACAAGTAATCAAATTTTTAACTTTTAACTCGTCAATAGATATGGTACTAATTTCTAAAACTCAATCATTGAATGCTTAAAATAGAGTAAACTAGGCATGTGCATGTTCAGTCAGGTATAGTCATCAACCCATTAATAAATTCGATCTAAATTTCCACTTCTGATCATATCATCACATCCAAAACTCCCAGGACATGTACCCCACTTCCATTGGATGATGATGCATCTATAGTTTTTATCCTATTTCATGTTTTAACCTTTAACAAATAAGTGGACTTGGTTCACTTAAAATTTTAAATGATCCAATTTGGGGAGGCAACGAACATGTCGTATTGAAAATGATTCGTTTCTTGGACTCAAAGAAACCCACCATGAGTTATTTGTTCCATGCACTTGCTACATGTGTGAAAACTATACAAATGGGTTTGGGATTAAATCAAAATGCTTCTATCGTGGGTGTAATAAAGAAACGATGGAAAAGTCAGTTGAGTTCTCCTCTTCATGTTGCAGCGTATTTCCTCAATCCTTATCACATCTTTAACCCAGCAACTAATCTCATCAATAATGATATTTATGATCCCCAAATTTGTCTTACTAAAGTTATATAAAAAATGGTTAGTGGCCCGCAAGAACAAGAAAAATGCATGCTAGAGGTACAAAATTACTAATACTATCTCTAAATATGTTTAATTAAGTAATTTGAATTTATAGTAACAATTTTACTTTTCTTTGTAGGCGGGAAGAATGCGAATGATGCAAGGTCAATTTGCATCACCATCAACACGTATTGCATCTCAACATGGTGATCTTGTAAGTTGGTGGTTATGTTATGGTGCTGAGTATCCATCCCTCCAAAAGATTGCAGTAAAGATATTAAGTCAAACAAATACATCGCCTGGATCAGGGATGAATTGGAGTGTGTTTGAAAGAATCCACACCAAACTACGCAATCGTTTACTTACATTGAGAATAAATGATCTAGTGTATGTCCAGTACAATTTGAAGTTGGAGAAACAAATAATTAAAGGTAAAGCAAGGCGACATAACATTGATGTTCATGGCGTTCATAGTCTACCGAGGGATGACAATATGCTTGACTGGATAGCAGAGGAAGATGAAACACCGGTTTTACCTCATGAAGAACAATGGTTAAATATGCTGGAAGAGGAGGTCGTTAATAATCCAGAGCATGTCCCTCTACCATACAACTGGCATGATCCTGAAGTTCAAATCCCATATGAAAGGTTACCGGTGAGTGACTTTGTTTATGACTTTGGTAATCTTTCATTTGGAGACAATACACAAGGTTATGAGAATGTGAATCCAACATATGATTCTCGTTACACTTCCGATCGCTCTGACCATGGTGTTCAACATATGAACGAAACATATAATTTTAATATTGATAATAATAATGAAGTATGTAACAATAATGATGATATTGAAGGAGGTTATGATAACGATAATGACGGTTATTATGATGATGATACTTATGCAAACGAAGATATCCAGTACCCCCACAACGATGACTATGATGTGGAAACGAACCGTCGAAAAAATGAAGAATACATGAATAAATAAATAAAAAGGTGGTGGTCGTAGTTGGTTCGTGTAGATTTTTAAATGATGAATACTAGTTTAACAATCCTATGTTTTTTAAATTTGAAGTTTTTAATCCTGTAATTACTTTCCTTGTATCATTTGAAAAAAATTAATTCGAAGTTTTCAGCTTTCAATCCAGAGAAAAAAAAACTTTTAAAAAAATGGTAATAAAGTTATTTACACGGTTATAACGTGTGTGATAACGGGAAAACAGTTCTAAAAAACACACGTTAAAATGTTATTTAGAAGAAAAAAACATTCAAACTAATTTTAAAAAAACGGTTATAACGTATATGAAAACTGAAAAACGGTACTAAAAAATTGTCGTTATTTTCTATTTATCGGCATTATAAAGGCACGGGTTCGGGGACCTTTACGGCCACGGTATATTGGTGTGACCATTTTAACAGTCGTTTTTTCGGTTAAAACGGGTATTTTTCAAACCTTGTCAAAGAACATCCGGCACTGTAGTTATTCTGAACTCGGAAGACCTCAAACGTCCCCAAGGACCTCAACTAACATGGGGTTAGTCAATTGAGATTTACAGGGAATTTTAGAGACATTTCAAATCTCTTGTTAGTCGATAGGGAGTCTTTGTAAATCTATGAGAGTTTCTGTTATTGGATAGTGACTTTCTGAAAGTCTTTAGAATTCTCTGTTATTGGATAGTGACTTTCAGAAAGTCACTAGAATTCTCTGTTATTGGATTTGGATTTCCAAATCAATGATTTAAGGTTATGAGAGACTTTTGGAGACTTTTCAATGAAAACATACCATAAAAGGCTTAAACAAAGTCTCTCCAAAGTAGGTGATATTTGTAGAGACTTTAGGATATTGAAATAAATAAAATAAATAAACAAATAAGCTATAATGAATTCCTATATATTTGTCCCAGTGACTCACTGAGATTTCCTAAAAAACACCCAGAGAGTCACCCAAAATCAATATACTTATAAAGAGTCTCCCCAAATCTCTTACAAAAGAATTCTCTTGATATCTCTAAAAATCCCAATTGACTAACCCCTGTAAGTGAGCACGGCTAGAGCAGATATCTTGCTTTGGCAATTTGGTAGGGCAGGCGAGCCATTGTCTCCAAAATCACCGAATATCAACCAACAGTCTCGTTTAACTTTACACGTTTTGACCGACCTTTGTGTAAAAACCATGAGTGTTTTCTCTCTCATCTCTTTCGCTATTGATTTAGGGTTACTTCACATTGTCTGTTCATTCAATACTTCTCTTTCAAAAGCTAATGCTGTGAAATCGACTCGATAGTCCGTCGTTTTCTCTTATCTCTCCATCCAGTTTAACAACCACTGCATTTCCATCAACCGAGGCTCTACAATTTAAGTAAGCACTGTTCAGATTTTTTAATATTTTTTTTTCCAACGATTTTAAAATTGATCGATTTAATTTCTGATTAGATTTCTCCATAAGTTTTTATTTTTCTTGATCTGTTCCTGGACTGTTTTCTTTGTTCCCCAACTTGAAAAATATGCTAAAACATACGGAGATTCGGCTCTGTACCTAAGAATTTATTGTTATAGAATTGTTTGGAATCTTTGGTGGATATCAGGTCATATTTTGTGAATAGCAATCAGAATGATTTCACAAGGTTTCATTCAGTTTACTTGCACCTGCAGTCGGCATGGATTGATCCGCTTGCCTTGTTGTTGAATTATTTGTAGTTTAACAGACCTAGACTGTTGATAATCTTGGAATATGAGAATTTATGTTGACTGTACAACAAACAAACTACTTAGTAGGGTGTTTGGTACAATGTGTATCCTCCTTTGGTTAGACAAGCTTGTGAACTTGAATAATGACTATTCTTCTATTTCACTTTGAACTAAATGATTTATGCACCCAGTTTTTTCTATGTACCTGGCAAGTTTGATACAACTTTGAATATCAATGTTAACGTAATTTTGGAGTAGTTTTATTATTTTGCATGTGCCAATGTTTACACATTACTAGTGTACCTAGCAGCTGTGTAACTGTGCGTTTGAGCCTATGCAAAATTTTCATGCATGCCAAGCAGGGCCTTGATGTTTAAACCGTCTTTAGAGGGTTTTTGAAGGTTACTACATGATATTTCTACCGTGAAATACATGATGGAGTTTCACATGATATTTACTTGTCTGTGGTTTCCATTACATATTGTAGGTCCTAAAAGTTGTATCTAGGCGTGTAAGTTCTTTCGGAAACCGTCATGGAAGACAAACATGAGGTTAATGACCACAAAACTTTGGCGCCAGTAACTCACAGTGGTGAAGCCACAGGTAATTGGGATCTAGTCGACTCTTTCTTTTCTTTTTTTGTGTGTTTTTTTATGGTCGCATTTATAGAAATGTGATCGTCATGCGTGATCCAGTTTTTGCTGAATATTTGAAAAATACTCGTGTAACATCAGTAGCTTGCCCATTCAAAGTGCAAGCGACAATCTGTTACATGGTATAAAATAAGAGTCTGAGGCATTTGTGCTAGTTTGTTGGTTATCGAGGTAGTGAAGGTTCTAAGTTGATCTGGTAATTTTGTTGCAAAATTCATCAGTTATCTCAAACTCTAGTAGAGTAATGTCTTTAAGTTTTTTGTGTAGATTGTAAGGGTATAAGACCAGTGACATAAATTTTGAAATGTAGTGTCTGATGCAGTGAGTCTAGTGAAGGAAAAGTGTTGGGATCAGAGAGAAGCCTTACTAGGGGAACCTTGTTGTGTTATTTGTGGTCGCTATGGTGAGTATATCTGTGATGAAACAGATGACGATATTTGCAGCATTGAGTGTAAGTCAACCCTGCTGGGTAGGCTCTCCAATGCCCAAAAGCGAGAAAAACTCCCACATCAAGTAAGAATACCTGTTGTTGATGAATGCGTTTACGTTAGGAATAATGATGATGATATATTAAAAGCTCCTTCATTAAGCAACAATGAGGTGGAAGTGCTTCGGAACAAACTTGAGATACAAGTCAAGGGTGGGAGTGTTCCTCCCCCTATTTTGTCATTTTCTTCTTGCAATCTTTCTCAGAAGGTCCAGAAAAATCTAGAAGCTGCAGGATATGAAGTTCCTACACCTATCCAAATGCAAGCCATCCCTATTGCTTTAACTGGCCGAAATTTACTTGTTTCAGCAGCTACAGGCTCTGGTAAAACAGCCTCCTTTTTGGTCCCCATAGTTTCTCGTTGCTCAAAATTTCGCCTTGCGAACCCCACCAATCAGAGGAAACCTTTGGCAATGGTCTTAGCACCAACTAGGGAGCTGTGTGTGCAGGTAGAGGAACAAGCTAAGGTGCTTGGAAACGGTTTACCCTTTAAAACTGCCCTTGTAGTTGGTGGTGAGCCAATGGCTGGACAAATCTACCGCATTCATCATGGGGTGGAATTGATTGTTGGAACTCCTGGTAGGCTCATTGATCTTTTAACCAAGCACAATGTCGAACTGGATGAAGTTTCTATCCTGGCATTGGATGAGGTAGATTGCATGCTTGAGAGGGGATTTCGGGATCAGGTTATGCAGGTTTTTCTAGCTCTTTCTCAGCCTCAGATTTTAATGTACTCGGCGACAGTTCCTCCAGAGGTGGAGAACATCGGTAGTTTGTTAGCCAAGGATTTGGTATTTGTCACTGCTGGAAAGAATAATGGGACAAACAAGTCTGTGAAGCAAATAGCTATCTGGGTGGAGTCCAAGCATAAGAAACGAAAACTCTTTGAGATACTAATGAGCCAGCAGCATTTCAAACCACCTGTTGTGGTATTTGTGGGTTCAAGACTAGGAGCTGATCTTCTCTCTGAAGCAATCACAGTCACCACTGGGATAAAAGCTCTACCATTTCATGGAGAGAAGCCCATGAAGGAACGGAGGAACACGCTAAGGTTGTTTTTGACTGGGGAGGTTTCTATCATCGTAGCTACTGGTGTTTTAGGACGGGGAGTAGATCTCTTGAAAGTGAGACAAGTAATTGTATTTGACATGCCGAACTCGATTAAAGAGTACATTCACCAGATTGGGAGGGCTTCTAGATTGGGAGAGGAGGGGACGGCGTTTCTCTTTCTAAACGAGGAAGACAAGAATCTCTTCCAGGATTTGGTTGGAATACTGAAATCATCAGGAGCTGTTATTCCTCGAGAGCTTGCTAATTCACGGTATAAGAATATTTCTTATACCACTCGTGGGGAGCAAAAGAAGAGGAAGTGTGGTTCTTAAAACTCTAGGTAAGTTTTAGAGTATGGTCCCTTACCCACCAAACTCTTGGCTCACCTCTTGCACCTAACTCTCAACACCCCCTGTCATCACTCAAATCAATTCCCTGTAAACCTGCAACTTACATAGTCAAGTAGCATCTTATGCATTACGAAACACTGGCTAGCTTCACGTGGTCCGTTCGCTAAAGAGATTATATGGTACACAAAAATAACTGATATCACATTATTTAGTCGAACTGCAGGCACTTACCTGGCAAGAGAACTTGGAGGTCGATTGGAAAGTAAAGAATGCTTTTCTGGTACAGGTTTCCATTATTCTTTTTGACCAGTGTCATCCACGTAATGAAGATGTTTGGTCTTACTTCATTTTGTGGTGTAGCATGGGAGCTTCACCTTTTGGCTGTAAAATTAACAGATCAGATTGGCTTTATATTAATTTGAGAAGTTACCTTTTTTGACAGGCTTTCTTAAATAAACAATCTTAAGCATGTTAACGAATTTCTTGGTTTCACCTTGTTCAGTGAGTAACTATAACCTAGGAATTTGAATCTTTATATGATGTACAACATCTTTCATGGAAGTTATTTAGTAGCTTTATATCTTTTGGCAAGTTTTTTAGGATTAGAATTTCTTATTTTCAGAAATAATTTATTTTTGCAATTAGCTAGATTCAGTTAAGGTAATAATTAGAGTTATATTAGAAGTATGAGTTTTATTGTCTTCCTATAAAAGGATGCATTGAGGTTTCTCTACAATTCTCATACTTTTGCTATTCATTTCTTTGTTTCATGCTTCCTTTCTCTGTCATTATTGCAGAAGGATAGATACTGATAGCGCTGAGACAAAATATAGTAAATCACCTTCAGCTTTTATTCTTAAGACAATGCTTAAGGCCCCTGATCATCAGGTTGCAGGCCATCAAGCTCATGCTGGAAAGCTTGGGCCACTTGTAGATGATTCTGGTCACTTCTACAAGCCCCTCCAGAGTGACGAACGCGGCACCAAAGAGGCTGCCTTCTATTCTTCATTCTCTTCCAATAGCAAAATCCCGACTGCTATTCGTCGATTTTTTCCTACTTACCACGGAACCCAGCTTCTAGAAGCTTCAGATGGATCTGGTATGCACCTTCACCTTGTTTTGCAAGACATTGTCTCAAATCGACTGGACCCTTCTGTTATGGATATCAAGATGGGGTCAAGAACTTGGTATCCCCAAGCTTCAGAAGACTACATCACGAAATGCCTTAAGAAAGATAGAGAATCAACAAGCGTGCCCTTGGGTTTCAGGATATCAGGTTTACAGACCTATGAAAGTGAAAAGCTTGGTTACTGGAAACCTGATAAGAAGGTAGTCCAAGATTTTACGTTAGAGGATGTTAAGTCGACTTTAAAGAGGTTCGTCTCTTCCAACCCGTCGTCAAATGCAGAACCTGATTGTCTACTTGCATCAATAATTTATGGTGGTTCGGATGGGATTCTGGCACAATTGTTGGAGCTGAAAGCATGGTTTGAGGATCAGGCAATATACCAGTTCTACTCTTGTTCCGTTCTTATGGTGTATGAGAAAGCGGGGGTGGGAGAGGAAGGGTTTCGGTCACGCTCAGGTGCTGAAGTTAAGCTTGTTGATTTTGCTCATGTCGTGGATGGCGAAGGTGTCATTGACCATAATTTCTTGGGTGGGCTCTGTTCTTTGATAAAATTTGTGTCAGATATACTAGTTTCTTCTACTAACAGGTCTAAAGCTGAAGGTGATCTGAAGGAACAGCCTGAGGAGACTGAAAATGATGCGAAAGCATAGGCGATTCGAGAGAAATGGCACCCTTAGTTGGTGGTAAGCACTATTCGATGTCTTTTGAATCTTTCTTTACCATAGCTGATTGAACTCTCTTTACATTTTAGAAGCCTTTCAATGAAATTTACTTATACCAGAGTAGATTTGGTTAGCTTATCATAGATTGATCTGTGACGTAACAAGTTCAACCCATAAGCTATTATTTCTCCACTTATCTGGACTCATTCTGGGTGTAAAACTTTATTTTATAGTTAAATAAATCTAGTGATCCTGGAAAGGTACATTTGACTTAAAGAATACTCTGTTTCTCTTTTCTTCTTTTGGGTTGAATTTTTAAGTAGTAGATGTGGTAATTTCGTGTCCCTCTTCAATCTCTTCGGCCTTCGCTTTGATGTGATGTGTTGTATGGTTGCGTCCTGATTTGCACATGAAGGCATCAACTCTGTAGGGCCTGGTTTGGTATGACAAGAATGCCTTTTTCTACACTTCCACAACTGCCTCCTTGGCAAAGTGAGCCGAGGTCAATTTCTTCTGGAACACCCTGTTCCCAGCTCCACTATGGGAGTTAAACAGGAATGCAACTTTTGGAGTTCAAAACTGAGTCTTTTCTTGCTTGTGTAGGCTTCCGTCAAGACATGAAGGCATGAAGTTTCGAGTTAAAATTCGGTTAATGTAAATGTCATTGATGTTCCATGTCTCATCACAGGTAAAGCCTGAGGATCCACTGCCAACGTAATGGCGCGTTGGATACCAAAAGCAGAAATAAAAGCAAAGATATTTTTACAAAAAGTCTACTTCTTTGATTTTAGAAATCGTTCTAAAATTTTACACCCAAATTAACCTGGGGTATTTAGGGGTGACCCCAACACAATTAGGGGCGATACAAAACGACAAAATAGGTCATAATCGGTAGGTTATTTCACAATCGGTAGGTTATTTTCGGGGCATTTTTTTTAATGGTCAAACTACCCTTTACAATCGGTAGGTTATTTCACAATCGGTAGTTAATCAACAATCGGGAGTAAATTTAGTTTGTATAACTTCCGAATATAAAGTATCCCCAAAATAAAATCCTATATCTTTTGAATTTTGATTATCCTATAATCGGTAGTAAATAAAGTTATCTTGACTCCCCATTATACAGTTTACCTTTGGCAAAAATGCTACCATAATCGGTAGGGAATTTAGGTTATTTAACTTCCGAATATGGAGTAGCCCCAAAATCAGAGTTTGCAAAAATCCTCTTTTTTTTTTTTTTTTTTTGGTTGAGCCTAATCGGTGAGAAAGGAAGAGTTATCATGACTTCCGATTATACAGTGGTTGTCTTTGCAAATATCCTACCATAATCGGTAGTCAAGATACTTCGTATAACTATCGAATATAGAGTAGCCCCAAAATCAGAGTTTGCAAAAATTCTTTTTTTTTTTAATTTTTTTTTTGGTTGAGCCTATAATCGGTAAGAAAGGAAGAGTTATCATGACTTTCGATTATACAGTGGCTCTCTTTGCAAATATCCTACCATATAGGCTACGCCCCCCCCAGACAGCGGCAAACAATCTTAAAAATATCCAACACATATAACTACTGAATATAGAGTTGCCCCAAAATGAGATTTTTCATAAATCCTCTATTTTTCTAATTTGGTTGAGCCTATAATCGGTACTAAATGAAGTTATCATGACTTCCGATTGTACAGTATAATCTTTGTCGAAATCTTACCATAATCGGTAGTCAAAATAGTTCATATAACTACCGAATATAGAGTTGCCCCAAACTACCGATTATGGATTAACCTCCCGATTATGAAGGGGCATATAAATATTTTTAACCTATTTTGTCTTTTGTGTCGCCCCTAATTGCGTTGGGGTCACCCCTAAAAGTGCCAGGCAAGTTAACTTCTTGTTTTTTTTGCTTTCGAGTTAAAATTCGATTAATGTAAATGTCATTGATGTTCCATGTCTCATCAGGTAAAGCTTGAGGATCCATTGCCAACGTAATGGCGTGTTTGGATACGAGAAGCACAAATAGAAGCAAAGATATCTTTACAAAAAGTCGACTTCTTTGCTTCTAGAAATCGTTCTGAAATGTTACACCCAAATTAACTTCATTTTTTCCTTCTAGAAGTCAAAAACTTATTTCTGGGTGTGTTGCTAAACACGCTAGGCTAGGAAGGGATAGTCTCAGAATTGTCCTTCAAAAATATTACAAGCATATTCGAAATGTTTTGAACACCTCCTAAAGTTTTAGAACGGTCAAGATGGGCATAAGCAGGTCAACGTTTATTTTAAAGTAACATCAACTCGATCACTCAACGAGAGCGAGTGGAAATCGTTTCGAACGATTTTTTAACGTCAAAAACATAAATAGATCTGCATTCTCTGAAACCGTCTTTTCACGAAAAGAAAAACAAACTTCTTTCTCTTTCCTTCATATGGCTCGCTCTGGCGATTTTGAAAACCATAACCCACTTTGTTTCTAATCTTCTGATTCTCCCTTTCTTGATCATGACAAACCCCTTGATCCTCTTCCTGACTCTATCATGACTGACCAGTCTCTCCCTTCTAGCTCTTTTAAAGACTCTCTAACTGGTGTTTCCCGTGATTGGTCTTTGTTGGATGATGAAGATTTTCTTGCTCAACTTGATGCTAATCTAGCTTCCTTGGATGTTTCTGATGAATCCCCCGATCCTTCTATTCATATCTCCTCCTCTCTTCGTAGAAGGATTTCTGTACCCTACAAACATTCTCTAATTGGGAAGTTGTTTGAAAAACGTGTGGGGTTTTCTTTTCTTCAGGAAAAGGTTTATCAAAAGTGGCAACTTTCTGATTCCCTTCAAATCCTTGATTTGGGTTTTGATTACTTTCTTTTCTGATTTTTTTCTCTTGAAGATTTTAAGAAAGTCCCTTTTAATGGCCCCTGGTTTATTCTCAATCGTTTTCTTTCTCTCCAACGTTGGAAACCTGATTTTAAGCCTTCTGCTGCTCAAATTCGCCATGTAGTAATTTGGGATCGATTACCTGACCTACCAATTGCGTATTTTGATCGCGATGTTCTATACTATTTGATATTGGTAATATGATTGGTAAGTGTCTTAAGATTGATCTAACTACTGAGCAAGTTGTCCGTGGAAAATTTGCTAGAATCTGTTTGGAATTATATCTTCATAAGCCTTTGGTTCCTGTTGTTCGTGTTGGTCGTCTGCTTCAAAATGTAGAATTTGAAGGAATTGACTCTTTATGCTTTAACTGTGGTCTTTTATCCCATACTAAGGATTCATGTCCTCTTCTTCTTAAAAATTCTACTCCTTCTGCTTCGCCTCTTCAAATTCCTCCTCCTTTGGCGCATTTTTCATATTCGATTTCCGGTCTGGGTCCTTGGACTTTGGTTCGTAACAAGAAAAACTCTCGTGCTTCTTCTTCTCGTGTCAGGCCTCTTGTTTCTAGACCCAACCCGATTTCTTCTTTTCAGCTATCTCGGAATCAACCAGGCCGTTCTTTGAATATTGATAAGGGTAAATCTTTTGTTAACCAGAGTAAATCTTATCCTTTACAACATCAGTTAAGTTTATCTCATCCTACTCAGCCTCCAACTTTTCTTTCTACTGCTTCCGTGTCATCTTCTCCTCTTACACGTCAGCCGTTAACTTCTCATCTCCCCTCTCTTTTAGGTCCAAGTGGAGGATGTTCTCCCATGCAGACGTCTTCCATGTCAGAGTCAAATTTTCCCTATCTTTCTTCTTCGTCTATCCCTGCATTTAATGCAAACATTCCCCCACATTCCTTTTCTTTGTCTTCTTCGCTGCCAGTCGTTTCCTCTTCTTCTGTTCCCATTTCTAACTCTTCTTTTATATCAAACTCTTCTTCTATTTCTTCTCCCTCCTCTTCTTTTCTTTTTCTACTTCAGTTTTGGTTTCACATTCAGATGGAATCTCTTCCTCTTCCCCCATCTATTTTTGGGCGACTTGAATCAACCTTTTCTGGATTCGTGGAATATAAAGGAACTGAATCAGTCATTCAACAAGCGTCGTCGAGATTTATACTTGGGGGAGGATGCTGTGGAACAATATTAGATAATCACTCGAAATCGGTTGGAAATGCTACGTCAGTTAAGGGAGGAAATTATGTTTCTTCATCGCAAGCTTCTTCTTCGGGGTTCCCTACATTTAATCCCTCCAGAAGTTTTGGATTAGTTAGTTCCTATTCCCCCAGACCCTACACTAGAATTTCAGGCATGCACTCTGTCTCTTATTCTCGAAGAACACCATATTCTAAACCAGTTAGAGATGCATCACAACCCAAAGTGCGCATCAAAGAGTTGGCAAGACAACAAGATTATGGAAACTTTTCTTCCTTCTTTAGTAGAGACACCCGCTCTTCTGTTGATCCCCAAGAACATGATGTTGTTCCAGATATAAATAATTGCTCGATGGGATTTGGAATTGTTCGACCAGAGGTTTTTCAGAATGAGACTAATTCCTTTGTTTCAAGACCCTCCGTTGATCCAAGAACAAAAAGAGATTCTGATTCAACACAAGTTATTGAATCACTTGACACAAACGTGTTATCCAAACCTTTTCCCGCTGACAAATTTCCCAATGAAGCTAATATTTTGGAATAGAATAGGTACTTGTAGGACGTCTTTTGTTCCTGTAGCTCGTGACATTATTAGAGAACATCGTCCAGTTATTTTGGAAATTGTAGAAACTAGGGCGTTTGCAGAAAGGGCTGATCAAATTGTGAATAAGTTAGGTTTTAGTAAGGCTTTTGTTGCTGATCCAGTTGGTTTTTCGGGTGGTTTGTGGCTTTTATGGAACCCTTTGATTGTAAATATTTCTTGTACGTCTTACTCTCGTTGGTTGATTCATGTTGTTGTCTCGTTGGTAAATTCTCCTTTATCCCAGTCTTGGCTACTCTCTTCAGTCTATGGTAGTCCTGATCATGCTATACGTCAACAGTTATGGGCAGAGCTGGAGTCTGTTTCATCTTTGTCTGCTTGTAGTTGGTTAACTTTGGGAGATTTTAATTTTGTTTTACACCATTCTGACAAAGTTGGAGGGAATCCTTTGTCTCTTTCTCAATCTCAAGAATTAGCTACGATGTTTAATCACTGTGGTTTAATTGATTTAGTCTCTTCAGGTCCAAAGTTCACATGGAATAATCATCAAATTGGGAATCATAATATCAAAGAAAGGATTGATCGTGTTGCTGTCAATGGTCATTTTCAAGCTCAATTTCCGGCTGTTCAGGTAACCAATCTTTCTTATTTCAATTCGGACCATAGAGCTATTTTAGTTGATTTTAATCCTCCTAAGCCTAAGTTTGTCCCTAGACCTTTTAGGCTAGAAGTAATGTGGCTTGAAGATCCTAGGTTTGAACATGTAGTTTCTCAATGTTGGTCTTCTTTATTTGCTTCTTTGGCTAACCCTACTATCTTTGATAAGTTTGTAACTTTGCGTAAACATGCACTTCTTTGGAATAAGATTGTCTTTGGCCATCTTAGAACTAATATCCAGAACAATAAGTCTGATTTATGTATAGCTCAACTACATTTTGATAGTGTTCCTTCTGTTTTTAATAGAGATGTTGTTGATTCTTGTACTAAGTCTTATTTGGATGCTTTGCAACTTGAAGAGATTTTCTAGCATCAAAAGTCTCGTGTTAAATGGATTAAGTATGGTAACTTGAATACACATTTCTTTCATATTTCAACTTTGGTTCATAGGCATAGGAATCAAATTCTTAGGTTAAAAAATGACTGCGGTGAATGGGTTTCTGGCCAATCTGAGGTTTCTTCTGTTCTTGTTAATTTCTTTTAAATCTCTCTTTACCTCTTCTGGTTCTTCACTTTTCTCTTTATCTTATCTTAAATCATTGGTCAATAATTCTATAACCTCTGATATGAATTCTTCTTTGATTGCTCCGGTGACTGACAATGAGATCTTTACTGCTTTACATAGCTTGGGCCCTTTGAAAGCCCCTGGACCTGATGGTTTTCATTGACAATTTTTTGTTAAATATTGGCATATAGTAGGCACATATATTTCTTCTTTGATTAGATCTTTCTTTGCTAATGGATTAATGCGTCATGAACTTAATAAGATATTTCTAACTTTAATTCCCAAAGTAGAGAATCCTTGCTATGCAAATCAGTTTAGACCGATTAGTTTTTTTAACTTCTGTTATAAAATAATTACTAAGATTTTGGCTTCTAGACTAGCTCCTTTTCTTGATCATATCATTTCTTTTTCTCAGTCTGCTTTTGCTAAAAATAGATCCATTTTTTATTCTGTTTTGATTACTAATGACTTGTTTTACTCTTTCAAACATAAAAAAGGAAAATCAGGATGGTTTGCTTTAAAATTGGATTTTGAGAAGGCCTATGATAGGATAAGTTGGGATTTTTTAAATCTTGCTCTCCAAGCTTTTAATTTTCATCATACCTGGATCAAATGGATAATGTCTTGTGTTTCTTCTTTTTCTTTTCAAATTCTTGTTAATGGTTATCCCTCAACTTCTTTTCTTCCTTCCAGAGGGCTTAGACAGGGTGACCCTTTGTCCCCTTCTTTGTTTATAATCTGCTTAAAATTCCTTTCTTTACTGTTATATTATGCTATCACCAATAAATCTTTAGTTGGTTTCAAAGCTTGTAGAGGAGCTCCTCTGATTTCTCATAGTCTCTATGTTGATGATAGTATTATTTTCTTAAAGGCTACTCATTCAAATTTTGTTAACCTTTCTTCTCTTTTGGATCTTTTTTGCAATTGGCCTGGTAAGAAAATAAATTTCCAAAAATCTAGTATTATATTTTCTTCTAATATTCTTCCTAGTGATGCAAGATCTTTGGCTAGCTTGTTGAATGCTAGGATTTATGTTAATCCAGGTAAGTATTTGGGAACTACTAGTTTATGGATTAGGACCAATATCCAGACTTTTAAATGTTTGCTTGATAGAATTTCTCAAAGATACTCTGGTTGGAAAAAGCGATCTTTAAACTTGGCAGGTAGAAATACTTCGATAAAAGCATCAATTGATCCAATAGCTAATCATCTAATGTCCACTCTTAGACTTCCTGTAGGTGTTAACAAGGCTATAGATAAGATGCGCCGGGACTTTTTATGGGGGGATATAAATGGCCAGCGTAAGATGCATTTTGTTGCATGGAAAACTCTGTGTCGACCTTTTTTTTTTTGGTGGATTAGGGTTAAGAGATCATTCTTCTTCTAACTTGGCTTTTTCTAGCTAAAATGGCTTGGGGAATCTACTCTCAATTGGATTCTCCACTAGGTAAACTTGTTCATGCCAAATATTGTAAGTCTAATTCCTTTTGGTATTGTTCATGTACTCCTAGAGTTTCTTATTTCTGGTCTAGCATTTTGAAAGGTATGGATATTCTTAGGGATAGTATACGTTAGCAATAGGGAATGGTTTGTCTGTTAATTTCTAGTATGATGTTTGGGTCCAAAATCTCCCTTTAGCTTCCTTTTTAAGTTCAGATTCTAGTTTTGATCCTTCACTGAAGGTTTCTGATCTTATTAACCATTCTACTGGTCAATGAAATCTTTCTTGTGTGGCAGGTATTCTACCCTCTTACATTTTGAATCTCATTCGGTCAATTCCAGTCTTGTCTTGTTCTACAGTTTCTGATACAATTGTTTGGCCTTTATCAAAAACTGGTCTTCCAACTGTTAAAACAGTCTATAATCATCTTGTTTCTGACAGGTCTTTACATAACACCTCTTGGATAAAACTCTAGCACACAAAGTGCTCTCAGAAGATCAAACTTTTCTTTGGCTTCTTTCTCACAAAAAGCTCTTACTTAGATCCCATCTATCAAACATTGGTTTAGTAATAAACCCAGACTGTCCTTTATGTCATTTGCAAGATGAGACTTTGGATCATCTGTTTATTTTTTGTCTTGTGTCCGCACATGTTTGAATGAAACTTCAAGATTCATGGAACATTACTTTATCCTTTATGAATATTTCTCTTTCAGGTTTGCTAAGTACTTGTTCTTTTTATGGTATTCATGATAGATTGCCTTGGTCTACTTTGTATCCTTATATTTTGTGGAATATTTGGATTGCTAGAAATAAGCTTGTTTTTCAGAATGTCCCTTTTGATGTGAATAATGTTCTGCACTTTGCATATTCAGAATGTCCCAAGTTGTGGAATGCTGGACTTTGGTTGAGCTGCCTAAAACTAAAAATATGCATGCTAAGACTGTTATTTGTTTAAGCTGGGATTTCCCACATTTTCCCTATCATAAACTAAATTGTGATGGGGCTTCATCTTTTAACTCCTTTTTGGCAGGTGCAGGAGGTGTAATTCGTGACTGCAATGGTTCTTTTAAAACTGCTTTTGCTCGTCATATCTTCTCCAACTCTTCTACTGTTGCTGAGATTTGGGTTGTTCGTGATGGTCTTCTACTAGCTCTTAAGCTGCATATTGCCTACCTTATTTTAGATAGTGACTCATCTTCAACTATCTCATTTTGCAATTCACATGCTCCCCCTCCTTGGTACCTGAAAGGCGTTCTTTTTGATATACAGAGTTTAGCTAAGTCCTTTCAGCATGTTGTTATGTTTGTTCATAAACTTCGTGATTCCAATATGGTTGTTGATGCCTTGTCTAAAAAGGCTGTCGATCCTTCAGTTTTTGATGAGTAGATTGATCATCCACCCTTGTATATTTTATCTCATATGTACAACGATCTTTCGGGGATGGCTTTGCCTCGTGCTGTCAAAGCCGTTTAGTTCTTTTGTATAAATCTGCTACTTACAAAAAAAAAAAAAAAAAAAAAAAAAACCGTCTTTTCACCACCAATAAAGAAACAATCGGTTTTTTTCTTTCTTTTATTATCAAGAAAACGTTTCATTCTGTTCTCTGTATTTCTAGGGTTTCTATCGTTTTCGCCTGCTTCACCCGCCGGGGCGTCTTTTTTTTTCTTTTTCGATAAAACGTTTTCTCCATCGACGATCAAAAATCCCGACAATATCTACGTCTATTGTAACATCTGAATCTCCCCAGAGATATATCGATCTAATTGTACGTATTTTCACCTCTGTAACTCCGTTATTTACTTCCCTCTGATGAATAATATCTGTTTCATTCTATCTGTGTTTTTCTTTCCATTTCGAATTGTCATTACTATAGCCGCTTCCATGAATTTGATTTTCACCGTTACAAAACCAATTTGTTGTTTCGTTTACAGATGATTTAATTTGATCACTTAGTAAATGCATATTGCTAAATTTTCATTAATTCTCTAATATTGTTTCACAGTGGCAGATGAATGAGGAAGGTGAAAACGAAGCTTGAGCTGTGGCCTGGCAGTTGATTGCTCGTCATGTCAGCGGCAGTCACTCGCTCAAGGTAATCTGTAGTTGAAATTAGTAATAAGAGTTTAAAAGTTATGAAAAGAATATGTTTTTTTTTTTTAACCAAATTCTATAGTTGTTGTGCTTAATAAGACAATGTGAAAGTTATTTCAGTTTGAATTATGATTTTTATGGAGCTGGAATTGTTGCCAATTTCATCCGGTTTATCTGCTGCAAAATATTTGGTATTGGTTTTCCCGGAAACTTCAGAGTAGTTGTTTTGTGGGCATGTCTGGTGCTGCAAAATTGTATCCAGGTCTCTGATGCCCAGACACTTGTAAATCAGACTTTCCTCTAATTTCAAAATTATTTTAATTAGTTCATTGCTTGCAACCAAAACATACCAAAATTCCAGTAATTTGCATTTTCTCCAATCTACTACTTACCACTTTGTTATTTTTGCCAGCGGAATGTGAATTTCAGATTTTTGGCTACTTTCGCTATAATTGTGACAAAATGCCACGTGCAAGAGACATAGGTTGGGAACACGGGACAATGATTGCAGGGCACAGGCACCATGTGCAGTGCAATTATTGCAACAGAATCATGATTGGAGGTGTTACTCGCTTTAAAAAGCACTTGGCGAGTAGAAGAGGGGAAATTAGAGGATGTGAAGCTGTCCCAAATGAAGTTAGAGAACTCATAGAAAGGCACTTGGTCGCATGGGAAACGAGAAAAACAACAGAAAAGAAGCGCAAAAAGGTACATGAAGAAGCTTCGAATGATCGTACATATGATGATAAGGATACGGACTCTGATGATGAATCTGATCGAGATTATGCAGCAGCAAGAATGGACAATTTGCGGGCTTTGCACGAAGCAGAAGAAGCACACCAATCAATCTACACTGGTTTGTCGTCCTCTTGTTCTTGTCATTATTTTATGTGTAGCCTATCTAGCATACATGATTTGTAGTTCCTACGCCTGTGTTTGTAATGAATAGTTATTGCATAGGAAGCAATGCACTTAGCAGACATAAAAACTTGCAAAAGGAATATAGTTTCTACTGATTTGTAGAATATGATCAGAAGAAAGATTCTTGCCCATCTGCATAAGTGTTTTGTATTCTTGTTTATGAGTCTTGTGAGACTGTGTGAGACCCTTACTTAGATCGTACGATTGTTGTATCTCAGGCTTTGCAACAACTGCACCCTGTTTTACTAAACTTTGCTGTTTCTACACCTACTGACACTGGTAATGGCGTTGGACATGCTTGGACATGGCAATTGCTCTGTTAGCTATTAAACTTCAATTAGGATGCAACTTAGCTTTACAAGGCTTGAATAAATGGAACCAGGGGAAAAGAAAGAGGAAAAAAAAGAGAGGCTGTCTTTTCTTCAGTGTATGCCCAGACGTAGTCATTTTTGTTTCCTTGAAATGAATGTACATAACACTAACCTAACCCTAATTCTCGTTTCTCAGTATTTAATGCTTTTAGGTCGCTGTGTGGGCGCCTAGTGCTCGGACACTAAAACTCAAACTGCTGTAATAGCTACTATAGATTTCAGGTATTAGGGTGTTTTCTTCATCCATTTAAAGGTTTGACTAACTTTTTGTCAACTGACTTTTACCAGATCATGAAGAGCCAACAACTGAGAGTCAGGTGTTGTATGATCCCTTCCCACCTGTTCAATTCAAGAGTGAACAAGTGAGTTTTACTTGTATGTACATTCCTTCCCATATCTTGATTGTACTCATCCCTGTTTTGTTACCAGCTCTCTGATTCCCTCAGTTCGTTTTATTTTCTTAAATGTATCCACTGTAATAAAGTTGATGTGTTCGTTCATTTTTCTCTTCTTTCTTTAAATGACTGTTTGAAGGGTTCTGCGCCTCCTAGAGCCACTGATCTTGGTTGGGTACATGGAGTTATGGTAGATGGCGACCAGCAAAAGATAAAGTGCAGATATTGTCACAAGATGATCTTGGGGGGTGGAATTTCCAGACTGAAGCAACATTTAGCTGGGGAAAGAGGAAATATAGCCCCATGTGATAAAGTGCCAGAAGAAGTTAAATCTCAAATGCTGCAACATTTAGGGTTTAAAGTTTGGGAAAGGAAAAAAAAGCTGCAAGAAGTGGATATCCGGGCTCCCCATATACCTTCTCAAGGTAAGGAAGAATGTAAGAATGAGGATTTACAAAAGAGCTCGTTGTTGTCCAATAGTGGGAGAAGTGGAAAAGAGTGGGATGAAGGTACCTCTGGTAGAAGAAAGAGGCAGAGAAAGCAAGTTATACCGCTTGGGACACCCAGCACTCAACCGCCTTTGCAGCACCTACCTTTTTTCTCTCAAGAAAATGTTGATCAAGCTGATATGGCGGTTGCCAAATTTATGTATGATGCTGGAATATCATTCAATGCAGCAAACTCATTGTATTTCCAACAGATGGCGGATGCAATTTCAGCTGTGGGTCCTGGATATAAGATGCCTTCCTATGATTCTTTGAGGGGTGAATTATTAGATAGATGTGCCCTAGAAGCAGGTGAGCTATGTCAAGACTTGAGGAAGTCGTGGGAGGTGACCGGGTGCTCAGTTATTGCTGATAGGTGGATAAATAGAACTGGTTGTACGGTGATTAATTTTTTCGTATATTGTTCCAAGGGAACTATATTCCTGAAATCTGTTGATGCGTCAGAGGTCTCAAAGTCTTCCGAGGAACTTTTCAATCTTTTCGACAGTATTGTTCAAGAGGTAGGCCCAAGGAATATTGTACATTTCATAACAGACACTACACCCAACTATAAGGCAGCTGGGAAAATGTTAATGAATAAATACAAGACCTTTTTCTGGAGTGCTTGTGCAGCACACTGTATCAATTTAATGCTCGAGGAATTGGGGGAAATCGACGAGATCAAAGAGGCATTGAGAAGGGCCAAAAAGATATGTCAATTCATATATAACCATGCATGGGTCCTCAATACAATGAGAAAGATAACTGGTGGAAGAGATATTGTAAGACCAGCCCTGACAAGGTTTGCGACCAACTGTTTAACTCTGCAAAGTATTGTCTCCTTGAAAGAACATCTCCATCAGATGTTTACTAGCACTACATGGATGGAATCGGCTATGTCTAAGCAAAGGTCATGGAAGGTTACAGAAACTGTTCTGGATCCTCAGTTCTGGTCGTCGTGTTCTCTTACTCTAAAGGTGACTGAACCCCTTCTTGCGGTATTAAACCTTGCTGGCAGTGAAGAGAGACCTTGTATGGGGTATATGTATGATGCTATGGAAAAGGCAAGGAGAGCTATTATTGATTCATTTGACAGCGAGGAGTCTAGCCATTTGCCTTACTTGAAAGTCATTGATCGTATCTGGGAAGAGGACCTTCACAGCCCTCTCCATGCGGCAGCACACTATCTGAACCCCTCCATATTTTACAACCCTAGTTTTTGCACCAATCCAGTTATCCAGAAGGGCTTACTTGACTGCATCGAGGGCTTAGAGCCTAGCTTAACTGCCCAAGATATGATTACAAGGCAAAAAACTTCTTATGACGATGCTGTAGGGGATTTCAGTCGGCCTGTAGCTATACGGGGCCGAGAATCATTAGCCCCAGGTGAGTTTTTTATTTTATTTTCCACCAAAGATTTGGTCGTTCACTTGAATCATACGAAGGTTCTAAGAATGTTGTCAACTTTCACATATCTGCCTGTTGGCAACCTTTTTGTGTCTTACAGAAAATAACATGCCTTTGTTTGTTGTACAGCTACATGGTGGTCGCTGTATGCTGCAGATTATCCTGATCTGCAACGTCTTGCCATCAGAATCTTAAGTCAGACTTGCAGTGGAACCCGCTGTGATAGAAATTGGAACACTTTTGAGCGCACCCATTTAAAGAGTAGGAATCGGTTAGAGCATGAGAGGCTGGACAACCTCATCTTTGTCCATTATAACTTGCGTCTTCAAGAACGGTAACTTTGGTTTCCCCCCTGCATTTTAATTTCCATATGCAAGTAGTATTTAGGCACAATGATTTAAATTCCAGTCACTGTTTATGCTAGATTATCCTAGTTCCCCACTGTCAAGTTCTTTTACCTTAGTAGACTCTGTCCAAGATCTTCCTTGTATATTCAAGGCAAAGGGTCTCTGAACTCTTACTGTATAAGATGTGTATTCAGTTTGTATAATTTTGACCTTTTCTATATTCATTGAAATGTGTAGGCACTCAGCGGCATGTAAGACGGTGAGACAAACACAAGATCCTATATGTGTCGAAGAATTGGATAATGGAGTAGATGATTGGGTTGAGGATCCGGGAGATTATGAGGAAGAAATGGGGTGGATGGGTGTTTCAGGAGGAATCCCCCCTGGTCATGGTTTCTCTCTGAATAAACCCTCAGATGTTAAAGATGAGTGTACTTATAATGTAGAGGAATTAGGTAACAGTAACACCAATCATGCTGATAATGAAGAGACATGACGGATATAATATCAATTCACCATTGGTCTGTCGGTTCAGAAGATATTTCACCAAAATTTGTAATTCTCCAACTTTAAATTTATAATTGAGCTGAAGAATCTGGTCACTCCTTCCTTTTGCTATTTGGTGGACTTTGTGGAGGGAGAGGAATGATAGGTTTCATAACAACATCTCAAGAAGCATTAAGCAACTAATTGTAGCTGTGAAATGTCTGCCTTTTAATTGTGGCCTGAACTCAGGTTTGTTTTCCGATTTTAGTTTATCGACTTTGATTTGTAATTGGGACGCAGTAGTACATACGTCCATGTAACTTTCTTTCTTTCTTTGTCACGTCTTCTGTGACTTGGAATCTTTTAGTATAAAATTTGCCCTATTGATGTCAAATTTCTTTTTCCTTTTAGTCTTGTTTTTATTCTGGCAGTTGCATTTTGTCAGGTTTATCTAGGATTAAAAACGACTACACCACATATCATACGCTATTTTTCTCGTGGAATCACCAAGTCATTCGATTGCTTAAACTAAACCTTAGTTTCATGGATCAAATACAGGATCTCAACTTCTTGAGCTTTTGATTAAACATGTATTGCGTAGAACTGACCGTGAAGCCCAATACCAATAACCAGCATCGGCTCCAGAAAAATGACGAATTGTTCATGAATGAAATCGTCAAGGATTGTTGTTGTAATTATAAGCTCTGGGTATAGGGAAGTAGGTAACTTAAGCTAATTACAGGAATTAGCTAACCAAGCTTAATGCAATCCTGATGCAAACTGGAACTTCGTTGTATCAAGAGCTGCTCTCTTGGGTATAATTGGAAGCTCTGCAGAAAGGTTTACATGAACCAAGAGGAGCAGGCACTAACTAGGAAATCCCGAGATATTCCCATCTCGCATCCCCACATTGTAGGGTCGCAAATGGGCAGCTGGATATGAGTATCTGGAGAAAATAAATATTAAAAGCCAGATACTCGGTATTTGCCTAGTTAAGTTTAATCTCAAAGCCAGGCACTGAGTATCTGCCAGAGATTATTCCTTACCTGTGAGGAACAAGGTATATGACTTCTCAACACAGTGGTTGCCTTTTCCCTACACTGTGGAGATGTAGCGTGAGAACCCCCTCCGGTAGTGCTTGCTCTGAAGAGCATCAAATATGCGTCTTGCATTTACCCACCCACTCTTCTTGTAATAGTACCAATTTACACCACCTTAAACGAGCAAAGCTGCACTTTTATAAGACAACCTCATGGCGAATTTCAGTTTATGTAAGAGCATGACAGTGTAGGACTGCAACTAAGCATCTGAGCTTAAACCTTTCATCAAGGACAACGGATCTTCAAATGGTAGGATATTTATTTTGATAGTTCAGATTACAAGAGTGCCTTGGATCTATTACATAATCCCCTTCCATGAAGGGGGCTGAGGGTCGAACTCTTGACCTAAGAGGGCAAGGTATAAGAAACTAAGTGGTCCTACATAGAAGGATACTCATCCCCTATACGTAGTGGAGTGACACTGCAGTAGAGATCTCTCTTAACTAAATCTTCGTACTATATGAACTCCTCCATTTTATTTTTCTTCTGTTCCTCCATGGAATCAAACGACTATATGTACCCGTAGTATCGGAAATTTATACATACAAATACCATCTGAACTATCCTCTTTTTTCATATTTTAGTTACATATAATTTCGATTTGCTTTACTTTTCTGTTCCTCATATTTTAGAAGCATCTGCTGTAATTCTGCTCAGAGCAACTGCAGTCTTGGATCCAGATGGACGGGCAAGATGCTTGCAGATGAATTCCCCGGCTGACATAAGCTTGCCGAGATCCACATTAGTCTTCACTCCTAGCCCATTTAGCATGTAGACCACATCCTCAGTCGCAACATTTCCAGAAGCACCTTTGGCATATGGACAACCTCCTAGACCGGACACAGACGAATCCACAGTGCTAATCCCCATCTAAAAATTAAACATAAAGGAGAGTTCACAGATAAAAGGAAAGAAAAACTGCACATGTAGAGTTGAAAACACAAAAACCCTATACAACAACATATAGACAGGTGAGGGATCTTCCGGAATGAAAGGATTTTGACAGTTCTCTTCCCCAAATAAGCACGACAACTTACTTGGAGAGAAAGCAAGATATTTGAAAGAGCCTGGCCGTAAGTGTCATGGAAATGGACAGCAAGCTTCTCCAAGGGTACAACTGCCATTACAGCCTCGAGCATTGGAACAACAGTCCCTTTGAGAAGAAAACACACAAAAGACGGATAGTCATAAGCATAACACAAAAGGGTCATGAATCATAAACCAAGGAAAAATAAAAGACACAAGATAGGTCCACCATACTAAAAAGTCTGTATCCAACAATCGAAAAAGGTATGCATCTAGAAACGAGATATAAATTTTTGAGAAAGGAGGTTTTCTACATGGAGTACAAGATATGCCTGAATGGTGAGAGTAACAGAAGATGTTTGCACGGACTCGTTCTTGCTATATAATACTTTACCTGGTGTACCAACTCCAATTGTATCACCAAGGGATATCTCGGAGCAACCCATACCATAAAGCTCTCTTGCCACATATGCTACCTTTGATGGAGCTACTGGTCCCTCCACTGGACAGCCCACAACACAGGAGATATACCTACCACAGTACAATATACTTGAAATAAGCTCTTATTTGAAAGTTAAACATCCACTTATTCTTGAAGGAGGGCTTTCAGACATTAAATACAAACTAGAAAAATAGCTTATGATCTTATCCATAACTTGAAAACCAAAATATGCACTGCTGATGAATAATGATGGTATGAGATAAATCCTTGGATGTTTGACAACTGTTAGAGAACTTTGAGATATTATATGACTGCTTCTCTTAGCCAAAGCTGAAGGGGATACCACTGAATATAGGAAGTCATACATGTGTCATGAGCACAAGAAATAAAAACGGATGCTTGTTTCCTGTATATATAATGATATATTACGAAACCTCGAAACCATATTAGGAAATGGAGTTCTTCAATCTAATAAAATATAGTATATTTGCAAATTAGCATACCCGCGAATAGGAATTGAGAGCTTTCCAGCAGCACGAGCAACATCCCGATAACGAGCAAGACTATCTTCGATAGTGCAATTAATATTTGACTTGGAAAAGGATTCAGATGCCGATGCGAAGATTGCCACTTCTTTAGCTCCAGCTGCAACAGCGGCTCCAAAACCCTAGCAGCAGTAACTTAACCATCAACAAGATCCTTCAAAAATAATTGGCACTTACATGTTCTCTTTGTCACCCTAGATGCGATTGCTAACCTTCAGGTTTGGAGTCAACACAGGAAATCTAACCCCCTCAACAGTTCCAATTGCTTCCATTACATCCTTTGCATCTGCTAGCTGTGTCGTATAATAGTTAAACAATTTCGTCAGATAAAATTTCATCCAGTGGAATTAAGAAGCATAAGAAGTTGAGAACAAAACCCCAAGTGATATGGTAATTCAGCAGAAAGCTAACTACACAAAATTGACGACCATCACATAGAGTAGTATACCAGGAGTTGCAATTAAAATACCTCAATGTATCTAAAGAAACCATTGCCATGGGGTTTCGTTCATTAGATGTAAGTAAAAATTAGTTAGTTAAGATGAGAAAATCAAGGGCGTAGCTAACCCTCCCTGACGAATGGTTTATAACACTTCAAAGTAAAAATGTATATTTCTCTTTTTATAAACGACTTTTATGAAAATGGTATCCTGTACTTCGTATAATAGTTAAACAATTTCGTCAGATAAAATTTCATCCAGTGGAATTAAGAAGCATAAGAAGTTGAGAACAAAACCCCAAGTGATATGGTAATTCAGCAGAAAGCTAACTACACAAAATTGACGACCATCACATAGAGAGTGGTATACCAGGAGTTGCAATTAAAATACCTCAATGTATCTAAAGAAACCATTGCCATGGGGTTTCGTTCATTAGATGTAAGTAAAAATTAGTTAGTTAAGATGAGAAAATCAAGGGCGTAGCTAACCCTCCCTGACGAATGGTTTATAACACTTCAAAGTAAAAATGTATATTTCTCTTTTTATAAACGACTTTTATGAAAATGGTATCCTGTACTTCGTATAATAGTTAAACAATTTCGTCAGATAAAATTTCATCCAGTGGAATTAAGAAGCATAAGAAGTTGAGAACAAAACCCCAAGTGATATGGTAATTCAGCAGAAAGCTAACTACACAAAATTGACGACCATCACATAGAGTAGTATACCAGGAGTTGCAATTAAAATACCTCAATGTATCTAAAGAAACCATTGCCATGGGGTTTCGTTCATTAGATGTAAGTAAAAATTAGTTAGTTAAGATGAGAAAATCAAGGGCGTAGCTAACCCTCCCTGACGAATGGTTTATAACACTTCAAAGTAAAAATGTATATTTCTCTTTTTATAAACGACTTTTATGAAAATGGTATCCTGTACTTCAAATCAACAGTTGCTGCCGCATGTTATTCTAAAATTATAAAAATTCTACAGTACATAGCCAATGATCAACCAGAGAAAGTATGGTGTACACATTAGTTTATGCTTAAAACCAACTGTCGTTAGGGATAGTGCACATTATGGGCAGCGTCATCATTTCTAGCAGTTATAAAGAGTAAATGAGGGATCAACCCTCGATACCTAGTTAGTAATCAGGAGTGATTAAGTCAAAAATGCTCGTGACAATTTAAAAGGAGAATAAGGTGGACCACGTCCAAATTGAAAGGAAAACGTGAATCCAAGTCCAAACCCATAAACCAGAAAGGAAATGATCCAATTACCTGGGGTACCCATTTTGGGGAGACAAAACTTGTTGGTTCGATAACAGGCAATCCAGAAGAAACTAGCCTTTGTATCAGCTCGATCTTAACAGATGTAGGTACAACATTCTTCTCATTTTGCAATCCGTCCCTTGGACCAACTTCCACGATCTTTACAAACTTTGGTATACCTCTCAAAAACTGCATTGAAGAAAAACCCATTTCATCCCAACACGCCATTAAACGGCTACCCGATTAAAAGTTTACTACCTCTGTTTCTTCAAAAGTGATAGTATCTCTTTTGCAGAAACTGAGGGAGTATTATTTTATGTCAAACTTTTTTTAGATATCAAAATTTAGAAGATCATAAGTGATTTACATATAAGCATGTATTTCTATGACCTTGAGAAACTTTTTTAGAAGTGCTATTGGTATATAAAGACACCTAAGAGGCAACCCATTGCATGATATACTCGATGTGGCCATGTGGGGACTAAACCTTCCTTCCTCTTCTTACAAAAATAGAGTAGGAAGTAATGATCACCCACCTTAGGTGAAGAGATAATATAAAACTAACACACTTGTCTACTTAGGAAACGAAAGACATGCACATGCTTAGGTACAAAAAATTGGTAATCAACCTAAAACCAACGTATTTGCCTGATAAACAACCAGGATTAAGTTGTTGCAAATTGTATACATTCTGGTAATGAGATATTATTTCATCTAGCACAAGTACACAACTAAACTGTATCCCACTAAAAAGTTGATAACTAAGTAAACAAAACTAACAGGTAGTGGGACCTTGCACAACTACGCATGGATTCTCCAAAATTTTCTTCATGTAAACATGCCAAACTTCTACGCATATTTGCAGACAACCTCATAACAAAAATCTGAGCTTAATAAAAATCTATCTGTAAAGCTGAAGCCTAATTTAATGAACAAAACCTCTAATAAATGCACCGAAATACTCTGATATTTATTGCAGACGGGGCAAGCAAGAAACACTTTCTACCCTTACAGGTCACTAACACATACATCCCACGGCATTATCAGATAAAGTCATGAAGATAATAACTGGACTCTCAGCACTCCTAAGGTAGGAAATTCTGACATAAAATGGAGAATGTCTTGAGATTAGTAGGAACATTTCACCTGTATCTTTCTGAAAGATTTCAAGTCTAAATAGAAACCAGCTTAACTATAGATATTAGGAAAACAAAAGGCTAGTTACTTCTTAGCTACTAACAAAGAAAAAGATTTAGAATGTCAGACTACCTTATTCTTTTCGACACTTCCATCCTTGTTGGAGCACTGAGAGTTATACTGACGCTCTGGAGAAAACCACAAATCACAAACGGTGCGGTTCCTGCCGAGGCTTTTAGTTCTTTTGCTTAAGGAATCTTCCCAGAAAGTATCTGTTGTCTGTCCTCGACATGAGAAAGTCTGTTTTGTGTATTCTCCACTGAAACCGAGATCAGACATTTTACTTATGCAAGAAATTAAAAATCAAAACAACTAATACCCACTGCTGACGTCACCCAACTAGCTTCACGACCAAAATTTGTACAAATTCAAAGGTCTGAAGTATTATAATGCTCTACAACTTCTCAAAATTCACCAACAATTACGTCAATGAACAAGTATTGTACTATATGACTAATAAGAATAATTCACATGAGAGGACTCAATCCAGAAAGAAACAGTCTCTTGATATTATTTATGTACTACTTATGGTTACAATGTTCAACTGGAAATACTCAGGATTACATCAAGTCAAGGGGGTAATTCGACACAGTTGGGAAATCTGCAAAGTAAGGACTGAATCGCAACATTGACACAACTACGCCAAGTTAAAGGCTAAAAAGAGAATAGAAGGGATGATAAAAATCAGACAATGCACAGAACTAAAGTTAGAACCTACATTTGGTCAATATTTCCCCTTGTTCATCCAACCTCTTAAATCAATATGGCATAAGACAACATCGCTAAAACCACTACTTGAAATCAATCTATACCATTTTTAGTATCATTCAATTTAGTTTGAGATTTTTTATTTAAGTTTACTGAAGATGAGTTTAACTTACTTGCAACTGTTAGATGAGCTGCAAGTTCTATCGTCAACCCAACGATCCTCAACACTTGTTTCACCAGACCTAGGCCTGCAAGCACTGGAAGAGAACCTCCGGACCCTGTCCAGTCCTCTCATGTCTGGAAATCTGTCGAGACACAGTGGTTCCTCCAAACTGGACATTGTCGAACTGTATGCAAGAAACGGAACTGGAACAAATGGATACGAGAAGTAAGTGCTCAATCTTGAACACTTACAGATTGCCTTAGTTACAAACATTATATCCAATTCAGTAACTAAAACACTTAAAAAAAAAAATGATCACAGATGATAGCTTTTCAAATCACTCCATTATATTCAGTCAAAACCCATACTATTAGTATGATTCAGAATTAGCTTTCTCGAATTCCCTAAATGAAAACCCTAAATTTCCCCCCAAAGTACTGGAAACATAGTAATAATCTAAAATTAATTTAGAAAATAGAAAAACAGAACAATCAGAGGAAACAAAGTAGTTGTTGTTGATTAAAGGAACTTTGGAAAAAGACTAAAAATGGAACAGACCTGGGATTGATTCGAAGCCTGAATTTAGTACTAAATTTAAAAGCAAACAAAAGAAAATGAGAAAAGGGGAAGAAACCTATGGAAATAAAAAGAGGAACCCTAAAATTGGATGGTGGAGAATTAACAGACGTGTGTGCGTGTGATAGAGAAGTCCATTGGTTTGGTGGGTGAACGAAAGGTAATCTGTACGTTTGCTCGTCAATAAATTCCCATCAATAAGGCTTGCGAGCGATGGAGATAGGTAAACAGATATACGTTGGTGGGTAAGCTGGTTGTTAGTGCCACTTTAAATATATTTTTCTTCAAATTCTCATCACCAATGTGATTCTGCTCTTTTCATTTTCATTTAAGGCAAAGCAACAGGGTGCCGCATGCTTTGGATTTTCTTAAGGCGATTCCCATTAGTGGTTTAAATCAAAGTATAGGATCGAGGCAATTTAGGTCGGTGTTAAGTTATAGATTGGGAATACCTCTTTTCGGGGAAGATAGTACATGCTCAAGTTGCAACAAAAAGATGGATATTTTCGGAGATCATGCTTTGCACTGCGCTAATGATGTGGGAAACAAATTCCGCCATGACCTTGCAAGGGATGTATTCGATGACATTTGTTACAAGGCAGGTGTACATGTCAGGAAGGAGGTAGAGCTTGGTTTATTATCAGACAACGATACTCCCTTGAGACCAGCGGATATACTTGTTCATGGTTGGGAAAATGGTCAGGATGTTTGTTTTGATGTTACTGTTGTTTCACCGTTCACTGGTAGGGGAGTGCGTACATTTATACCCGGTCAGGCCATATCGAGGGCTACAAGCCTACAACGCGTAAACGTATTAAATACCTAGATAAGTGCTCCACTCACGGGTACGGTTTTGCTGTTTTAGCCTTTACAACTTTAGGGGAATTGGGCGAGGAAACTATAATTTTGTTGAGGAGGTTGAAGAATTGTATCACCAACCATGATGTTAATTATAAGATAGGAGGAACTCTTTTTTATAGAATAGGGTTAGCTATCCAAAAGGGTGTTGGTGCCCAGCTTGTTGCAAGGCTACCCACCAACATAATGTAATCTGACCTTCTAAGGCTTTTTATATATTATAATGTGACTACTAAAATTCATACTCTTCGTCCAACAAAAATTCCATTTTTTCCATTTTCAATGCGACTACTAGACAAAAAGGAAAATTTATTGGTTGGTCCTAGATTCATATAGTTATTTATAGTAGGCTCCCACCGGATTTTATCATTATCCTAAGGTCCAAAGTTTTTTTAAACATGGAAATGACTAATATACCCTATAATTAAATAGGTGTGAAACAACAAATTTCTCAATTTTTCATATATGTACTGCTGATTTATAATTTAAAAAACAATTGCATGTCAAAGACAAGCAATGAGTCTATGAAAAACAGAATCGAAAACAAAAAAAAGTGATAAAAATGTAAACAATAACAAAACCAAAGCAATATTTTTCAGTATTCCATATATGTACCGCTGATTCATAATCTAAAAATCAACTGCATGTCAAAAACAAGTAATGAATCTATGGAAAAACAGAAGTGAAACACTTTTATTTCAGTATTCCATCATTAGTATAAAACAAGGTTTGGATAAGTTTGCTTTTGTTAGTGGTGGTCAGGATATGTCTAGACAAAGATAAATCAAGGGTTGTGGTTCTCCTGACTACCCCCTACATCTCGCACGTGTGGAGTTAATTCCAATATTATGAATGAAAAATGAGCACTCAAGTCAAGATATGGAACTTCAAAAATTATAACGGGGAGGTTCGAACTCATGATAAGAGTGGCCTCTAACCAGTGTTCCACCTTGGTTGGAATTGATAGAAAAGATAAATCAACAATGGTGGGTTGTTCAACTCAAATACCATAATTATTCTACTAATTAGTGTTTCACTAATTGCACATAATAAATAATCTATTCATTATAAAGTGTTTTATTAATTAGTGTTTCACTAATTGCTCATAATAAATGACTAATCATTTTTTAATTATAAATGTTTTCTTAATTAATTATAATGTTTATTTATATTAATAAGTAATTTTGATAAATAATATCAATAGACATTTTCTGCGACAATGAGTAGTAGATGAGGTGGAGGCCGAAAGATTAGTGGTGGTTAAGGGTAGAGCCAAGCACAATTATATTTATTTTTGTTCTTTTATCGTAAAATAGGATATAAAGTCCATTTTTCACATTATCCAACTTGCCAATAATTTTTTTCTCCCTCCCTCCTCAAAATCCTGGCTCCGCCCCTAGTTTGTGGTGGAAGAAGTAGTGACGGTGAATGCTGGTGAGTAGTGATGGACAATATTAATTTTATGTTGTCGTTACCACATCGATAACATCGTAGTGTGGAAGATGTGGTTGGTTGTTTTTAACACTTATTTCAGGGATGATATCATACAAGACAATATTTTCATGATCGTAGTTGAATCACCCAAATGGTGCTCCTGTTATCTTTGGTATTATATCGTATAAATCATGATTTTTTAATGTTAAAATAAAATTGATTGAAATAGAAAAAAGAATATATACACGGAAAAAAAATAATGAAACTAATCAATTGACGACATTTTGTTCAATCTAAACCTCATACATGGCATTTGTGATTGAAAATTAGAATTGCGTCCAACAACCTACATGGGATGGGCGGAAGTGATGGTGCCAGTGGTGGAGTCAAAAATTGACATTGAGGAGGCCTATTTTATTTTTTAAAGAAACATGTAAACTTTGGTGGACTAAGCCATAAATATATATGGACAAAGTACTATTTATAAAATAAACTAAAAAATTTATGTAGTTATTAAAAATTTAAGGGGTTAGAGCCAGGTTAGTCAACCCTTGGCTCCGCCACTAGGTGGTGGTGGATAAAAAAAGTGGATTCATATGGTTTTATGGTGGTGGCGGGTATTGGTGAAAAAAAAACATATTATGCTAATTTCGTAACGCCACAAAATGTGTAACGTTATATTATAAAGTATAAAACGTGGTTGATCATTTTAATGTTAAAATAAACTCGATAAAACACATGTCCATTTTAAAAAATTGGTGCAATAAATTGCCATGTTATGTAATAACTAAACGAACGACATGAATCAAGATCAGAACATATGAAATTATTTATTATCGATTTGTTTATGTAAAGAGTGGTCAGGATTTGACCTTGGCAAAGATAAATTTACCGCTAGGGTTTGTTCAACTTAACCATTTTTAAACGTTTTATTAATTAGTGATTGATTGTTCATAATGATTAATTAAATTTCTATTATATAAATGTCCCTTTAATAATCTAACATAAATACATAATTTTATTCAAGAACGTCCCCTACCTCAGCTGGTCATCCCCGTTCCCCGAAGTTTCATGCATTCCAGGAGGTCCCAAGTTCAAGTCCCCAATGGCGTAATATTGCAAGAATTAACATGGAAGGTAGTGTTAGTTTGCCCCCCTTGTGACACAATCTCACCCCCCTCCCGCTTCGGCTCCCCTTGGCAAGGTTACCCATGAGGCTCGCTGGTAGGCTAGCACAACAACCTGTTCAATTAATGTAGTAGTATGTCGTTGGAACCTAGCTTGTTAGGCTTCCAACTAGTTTCATGTAATAATATTAAATAATAAAAATAATATCTATTAATAAATAATTTTACTAAAAACTATATTAATTCTAGTGGTGAGTATAATGGTGGCGGGTGTTTGTGAATAGTGGAGGCGGTAACATTAATATTGGTGGAAGAAATAGTGGCGGTGGATGGTTTTTATGGTGGTGGGTGTTGGTAATAGTAGTGTATAATAATAATTTTTGCTTTTTAGTGAGTTTTATTGACCAAGTAAAAAAATAATCTTCACAAAACATGAAACATTGTACTGTGAAAAATGTAATTGGTTTTTTTTAGCACGATTGATAAGGACAAAAACAAAATATTTCGAGGATGATACCGGAACGTATAAGAAAATATGATCATGATTGTTCGATCACCCGTATTATATAAAGGCAATTGGTGTACCCGCGTAAGAGAACATTATCGCTCTCTCAAGTACTATTACATTCTTTTTCTTGAAAGACCATCAATGTCGAGTTGTTTCGCGACAACTACCTACAAAGACAACAACTTTCACTCAATTCCCGATATAAAACCTTATAGACCGGGAAAATGTATTTGCATTCTAAAATATTTGTTTGAAAATTATGTTTGTTCATCAAAATCATCATAAAAAACTCTAAATCATAAATCTATATTTCGCCTCCGATGTTTATGGAATATTTTTATATTTTACATTCTCAAATCATGCGACCTCTTGATAGTAAATCAACAATATCAAATTACGGATCAATATGTATAGGTTTCGTTCACTGGGTTAGAAGGTAGAGTAGACACAGATGGCTAGATCACACAAAGCAAAACATAACTGAGAATACTTCAATAATTTGGTCAAGAGATAAGGTCAAAAATTTAAGATTAACTTTCTATAAACCTAATTAGATCGGCTTCGATAGGAGCTGACTAAAATATGGATTAATAATAATTTTCACATAAGACAATTGCAAATCATAGTTTGGCTATCTCTTCCTATGTAAAGAGTGGTCAAGATTTGTCCTTCCTCAATTGCTATGTTATGTGAGAAGAAGGTGATATCTAAAAATTGAGGTATAATTCAAATCTATTAGATTCATACCATTTACAACTGGATGCCTTGAAAAAAATTGACGTGTTGTTATTATTATTACATGCAAGGGATACATTTACATTGACCACACTTGCGCACATAGCTCACTTCGCAAATGATTGGTGTTGCATGTACTGTCTAGAATGCAACGAGGAATTTGAGGAAACAAGGCACCAGAAGCAGTGTTCGGAGTATTTTGGATATAGTAACTTAGACCCGATGTAATACTTATGTTTTTTTTTTTTTTTAGTTTTTCCACAATCTATTTATTTAAGAAAAATTAACATTGCATATACATAACATCAACAAAAAATTGACATAATGCGTTTGACAATAATGGCTACTGATGGTCCGTAAACTGCAAAAAAAAAAGGAATTGTTGTAGAAGAATTGTTGGGATATACAACAGATTACTTGATACGAATGAAAGAGGTATAATTATTTCGATTCTGAAATCACATAAAGTTCACAGTAGAAGATGACATCAAGTTTAAATTTAGTAACAAACATAATATGGCTAACTAAAATTTTAAAAAAAAAACAAGATATATAAACTTAGAAAGCCGTGGGACTTGAAGAGGCCAATTTTGAAAACTAAAATCTTATAAAGCAACGATCCAAAATACCGTAATGTTTTTCTATAAATATTCAACGTATAATATGTCAACTTTTGGTAAATGATCTATTGACAACCTATTAATTTGAAATAGGATCAGGGAGTACAATATGTGTTCAAGGTTCTTTATGAGGTAATATGTCGCCAGATTGTATTCCAATTGAAGGTAGGAATATACGAAAGTGACAAAATGTCCAAGACTTTTGAAGTTACCAAAGCCTTCGTTAAGACGAATTGCTAGGCACAATACTTTGTTGAAGATTTAATGGCATAGGTTCGCATATATACAATCCCTTTGTAAAGGTAATGGGTACACATTTTAAACATTGTCATATAATGGGTATTGAAAAATTACAGGAAAATCATGTCATATTGGATAGTTTGTATCATTCGTTCAATGCAATAAAAAAATAATACTATTCTCTGCCTATTTGGAAGATCGGCAACATGACCATGATAGATGAGTCAGCTGGAGCGAAATAGGAGCATGTGGAGGCTTTTATGGACGATATTGATTAGTTGATTTCACTGAGATGAGCGCTGCTGACGACATATTTCCAAAAAATATTTAAACTTCCATGTTCATGTAGAACATTATCTCATTATAAGCAATAACCCTAAATAAAAAAGTGTCTGGAAGTTAAGATTATATTTCTTTCGTTTGAGAAAATCTCCGGCGGTAAAATATTAAAGGAAAAAATAAAGAAAAAAAGAGAGGAAAATCCCAACTATTTTTATGACAAACACATATTAAATCATAAGGAGTTGATAAGTATTCGGGACACAAATTATATGATATATTAAAAATGAACCAACATTATGTCCCGTGTCGTTACGACACGGGTTAAGGGCTAGTATATATATATACAGAACTGAAACACTGGATTATACAAAAAAAAAGTGATTAAACTATAAAAAATAACAAAATAGGCAATAGATTTCTACCCCACGATACCATTTCTCCTTAGATTTCCCATACAAACACCACCTGCAAAAAAAGGTTCAACATTTATTAGGCTATAACGTTCGGAAATCGACTTCAGAGACAGCAAAACCAAATCAAAGCAGTATTTTTAAGTATGCCATATATGTACTGATGATTCATAATCAAAAATAAGTAATGAATCTATGGGGGAAAAAAGAATTGCTCACTTTTATTTTAGTATTCCATATATGTACTTCTATATCAAACAAAAAAAGTGACAAATGAAGGTATTAAAGGTTGGAGCATCAAAGTACGCTACAATGGAGTACACCAAATCACTACCAAGAGTGCTTAGTTATTAAGCAATATATTGTAGTATAGGCACATGGGTGTGTCTGCCTGTCATAGGTAGATGAGCAGTCTGCACAGCTTTTAGTATGAAGGATCAGTCATCAACCACGTGGGCACAGAGTACGTGGAAACCTCTGACTGGAGAAGGTACGCGACCAATGAAGGTATAACTTGTACAAAGGTTTCACAGTTCATGATGGCACGTGGTGGAAGCTAAGGTGGCATCGTCTAATTGGAGATGGTGGGCGGCCAACGAAGGTACAATCTGTACTAAGGCTGGGTAGTTCCCAAAGGAACGTGGGTCAGCTGAGGTGGCAGAGTCTGATTGGTTAAAGATTGCAGTGAACGAAGGTACCATTGGTACGGAAGATATATCAGGATACGATGGACCCAAAGACAACAAAGATATATATAGATCAGAAGAGGTTATAAATACCAAGCTTCACCAACAAAGAAAAGGGGGGTTGGGTTGGTTAGGAATTAGGGAAAAGACTCACTTTCTCTCTTATTTTCTAGAGCGTCATACTTTCTTTAATGGAGTTCTTCCACCCAAATGTAACAAGATCATCAATAAACTTACAATATTTACCCATGGACGTAGGTTAAGATTAACCGAACCACGTAATCTCCTGTGTGATTTATTAACTTAGTTGCACTTATATTATCTTCTCTCTTAAAGATTTACTTACTGAGTTGTCTATGTATTCTTAGTTATCTCTGTTTTCTGAGTTATATGTTCATCTAAGATATCTCTATATTTAGCTTATTTTCCTACTCGTCTCTGTTTTACAGAGATATCATTGTTTTCTTAACATCTTCTCTTGCGAAGTATCTTTACTTACTTAGTATATGATCTTCTCAGTAGATCTCATTTCGAACATACCTTTTATTTACTCAACAGTATCAGTTCAACTGAGGTATCCATACTACTTAGTGTCGGATTCTCTGAGCTGTTCATATTACGTAGACTATGGGAAAATTAGTAGTCACAGTTTGGCGCTAGAAACGAGCTGGACCTAAAATCTCTCGATTTTCGTTATTTTGGCTATTTCATCATTTTTTTTCTTTAGATCTTCGTTGGAAGATCAGATCTAAGAATTAGAGGCGTAGATCTCACTTTCTAGTAAAGATGTATCATTCTTTGACAAGTTTTCGAGTATTAAACCTCGAAGAAATCTTGAAATCTTACGGATCTACAAAAAGTGGTTAAGAAACACCTTTAAAAACACTTTTCAAAGCTTAAAAAGCTATTATTTTATTGTTATTTGCTTACTCATGAGCAAACCTTTTCTGGATCTGAATACCGTTGTCTTCGAGGGAACCTCAATACAAGTTTTGGAGTAAAATCTCTAAGGTTGTTTATCAGTTGAGGATCATTTTATTTCGTAGATGCCTTCGTTTACTCAGCTTGCAGTACTCTCTGCTATTTTTGAATCTGAGGTTCATTTAGGAATTAATTCCCAAACATTGGACTGTTCTATTAAATATGAACTCATCATACATATCTCTGTTAAGTTCAATACTAAACTTTTTATTTTATTTTATTTTATTTTTTCATTTCCGTAACGGGGCTACTAGGAACCTAGCCTCCACCTTTTTCTCCTTACTCTCAGGAAACGGAAATACGAAGGTCAAAATTATGAAGCCTTAGAGCGAAAATAAAGCTTATCTTTGGCTCGAGTGTATTCATATACATTCTCAACATCCAAAGATTATAACGAAGACTGTTCTTGGATCGTACATATCTAAGTACGAGCATCCAAAGGCAAAAATTGAGCTTATCTTTGGCTTGAATGTATTTATACACATTCTCAATAACTTAAGACAATTACGAAGGTTGTCCTTGGATCATACGTACCTAAGTACGAGCATCCAGGGGAAAAGACGAAGCTTATATTTGGCTCGAATGTATTTATACACATTCTCAACAGTCAAAGACAATTACAAAGGCTGTCCTTGGATCATACATACCTAAGTACGAGCATCCAGGGGAAAAGACGAAGCTTATCTTTGGATCGAATGTATTTATACACATTCTCAACATCCAAAGACAATTACGAAGGTTGTCCTTGGATCATACATACCTAAGTACGAGCCTCCAGGGGAAAATATGGAGCTTATCTTTGGCTCGAATATATTTATATACATTCTCAACATCCAAAGACAATTATGAAGACTGCCTTTGACTCGTACATATCTAAGTACGAGAAGTTTTTAAGGCAAAATTGAAGCTTATCTTTGGCTCAAATGTATTCATATACATTCTCAACGTCCAAAGACTAGTAAGAAGACTGCCTTTGGATCGTACGTATCTAAATACATCCAAGTGAAAATATGGAGCTTATCTTTGGATCGAATGTATTTATATACATTCTCAACAGCCAAAGAGAATTACGAAGACTGCCTTTGGCTCGTACATATCTAAGTACGTGCAGCCAAGGGAAAATACAAAGCTTATCTTTGGCTCGAATGTATTTATATACATTCTTAACAGCCAAAAACTATTACGAAGGCTACCCTTGGCTCATATGTACCTAAGTACGAGCATCTAGGGGCAAAGATGGAGCTTATCTTTGGGTCGAATGTATTTATATACATTATCAACATCCAAAGACAATTATTAAGACTGCATGTGGCTCGTACATATCTAAGTACGAGCAGCCAAAGGCAAATAAGAATCGTATCTTTGGTTCGAATATATATATACACATTCTCAATAGCCAAAGACAATTACGAAGGCTTCCCTTGGCTCGTACGTATCTAAGCACGAGTATACAAGGGAAAAGATGAAGCTTATCTTTGGCTCGAACGTATTCATATACATTCTTAACATCCAAAGAAAATTATGAAGGGTGTCCTTGACTCGTACGTATCTAAGTACGCGAATCCAATGGAAAATACGAAGGTTATATTTGGATCGAACGTGTCCATACACATTCTCAGCAGTCAAAAACTGTTACGAAGGTTGTCCTTGGATCATACATACCTAAGTACAAGCATTAAGGGAAAATATGGAAGTTATCTTTGGATCGAGTGTATTCATATGCATTCTCAATAGCCAAAGACAATTACGAAGACTGCCTTTGGATTGTACATATCTAAGTACGAGCAGCTAAGGGAAAATACGAAGCTTATCTTTGGTTCGAATGTATTCATATACATTCTCAACAACCAAAGACAATTACGAAGGATGCCATTGGCTCGTACATATATAAGTACGAGCATCCAGGGGCAAAAGCGGAGCTTATCTTTGGATTGAGTATATTCATATGGAAATCAAGGAGATCAACATGATGCAAGGCTATGCAACCTAGAGAAGGTAAGGTTCAACGAAGAAAGATCCGTCAAACAGCAACATGAAAGGAAAAGAAGAAGGGAGAATACCAACGAAGTGAAGAACGGATACTTCAAGGTTCCCGTAGCCCCCTCGCCTAAGGATACAAGCACTAACAACGCTCCGGAAGGTGATAGCTCCACCGAATGACAACAGAAACAGAAGGTCATCCAAAGATTGTCCTTAGCTTGTGTGAGAAATTAAGGACGGAGATGAAGCATAAGAACGAAGGTTCAAAATACAACTCGCTTGGAATGACAAAGCTTTGTTTGTCTAAAATTCTTAAGCTTATCGCTTTGCGAATTTCTGAGGGCAAAGGAGGGTATGCAGTATCAACATCATCAACTAAGGTCAATCCCCCAAAATCGGACCTACAAACGAAGGTGAAGGTCATAATAATTGGAGCCAAAGACATCAACAATGGTTGTATTTTATATTTAAGTCTGAATCCGAAGGTATGCATGGGAGTGAAGCCTCTTAAAGGCAGACTCACCACCGTCATGCATACATGTGAGCGAAGCCTGTTAAAGGAAGACTCATCATTGCGAAAAATGGGTTATTCAATCCAAAGCTACAATAATGCATGTATGCATATGTGTATGCATACTCAACGAGGCTACAACTCATACTCAGCTACGAGGAGTCACAAGACGATGCATAATCAGACACAACCTCTCAACTGTGCATCACTATTGTGATGCTCCCAGTCTAGAAATACGCGAAGACTGTATACATTTGTATACCCACAAGTGCACAACTCAAATGCAACGAAGAACGAAGTCTGTATACATACGTATACCCCAACTCTCCAACCCGAGGAACATACGAAGTGCCAAAGACTAATGCAAGGGGTAGTTCATTGCAAGAAGAAATTCTTCAATACTAATAAGAATAAATAATTCAATCCTAGAGGGCACCCTTCGAATACACATGGTGCCAAAGGAATTTGTATTTCTATGCAGGAACGAAGCCTATAAGAGAAACTCACTGCAACCATAACGAAGCCTACAAGGGGCATCTCACTACAAGCAAAGTACCCTGTGGCACCCAAGACGAACATGTAGTTGACAAAGACGAGGAGGAAACCTCAAATTACATGTACAAAGGCTTCATAAATGCAAATACTTTTCCTTTCAAAAGCTGCAAGAACCAGCTTTCAAAAGCGAAAGGAGGAAAACATACATCAATCATGGCGCCTCTACAACATCAGTTAAAAACAATAAATACATATTGTAGTTGCAGGAAAACCTACACTACACCCCTTACCAGAATCCACAATTATCAACACATATTTGAAGATTAAGAATAACATTTTATTGATTAATTCTCAGAAATGTTACAAGGAATGGAAGAAATCAAGAATACAACCGCTCACAAGAATTTTCTCTCTCTTCAAAACTCTTTCCTGACTCCAAAATTGATCTCCCCCTCTCTAAATCTATTGATTCTCTTTATATAGGGTAGTTACATAGTGGAGGACAGCTAAGATGTCCTTTAATTTCGGATCTAACTCGCGATATTCTTGCGGCTACTATAATGTTAATCCTCGCGGGTGTTTGTAATCTTCGCAGTATCATCATGCTTTCTTCGTGTTTTGGTTATCATCATCTGTTACGTCATTCTTTCAGTTATTCTGTGACGCTCGCGGTGTGTTGTTAAGTAACTCGCAGAACTGTCATTGTGAGTATCGTGAGAATATTGTTGTGGCGATATTCTGATCCTACACATATTGAAGGTAATACAATTGTAAGGTATGCTTATATACATAGCAATCAATATAAAGCTTAGATTTGGAACATAGCTTTTAATGCGTGTGAAATGAAACAAACGTGCAAAAACAAAGGGTTAGAACTGACACCCACCGTCAGAATTGACGACAAAAACGAAGGGTTAGAAATGACACCCACCGTCAGAATTGACGATGAGACAAGGCAAGACATAACTGCCCATATGTCAATACTCGGATCCTCGGGGCAATAGCTCCCTTCATGAGGCAGTAATAAAAAGTAAGATATCCCATATAGAGATACCTTGTCGAAGTAAAGCAGTTTTGGCACTGAACACATAGGGTTATAGGAAAATTATTGCCCACGTAGGGACCCTCGCCACCACGGAACCTTCTGGCCAAAGTATATCCTAGTAGGACGTTGAATATTCCACCAAGGCTAATCATACCTTAGCACCGAGCGATGGCTTGATTGTACGACAAATTGGACACACTATTATGTCATAAATATTATGCAACAAAGCAAGAAGAATGCTATAACACACATTACCAAAAGGTAAAAAATACCAAATGGCGTATGTACGTATTTTATTTACACAAGTACGGAAATAAGGCAAAAGGCTCAACCAAAAAAAAAGGTTCCAAAAGGTATACTTCCGTTGCAAAGGAGTGAAGTTACAACAACGAAGGTACACCAGGAGACAACTCCATACTGGGAAAGTAAAGATACATCTTAAGAGTCACCTTAGACGAAAAAAAAAACTAAAAGGTAAAAAATATACGCCTAAGCAATAATCTCAAACTCAGCTAAAACTTAGCTGCATGCTATGAGGGGATACCTTCTGACCACATTATATCTTGCTCGGGTGCCTATTGGTTCAAATTGATAGCAAAAATTCCTAAGCAGCGAGCGAAGGCTCCTCTTTTAAAATGGGTGAAAACCATTATCCCGGTCTCGGCTTTTATTAACGAAGGTGTGGAATTCGTAAATAAACAAATACATACATACATACATGCATGCATACATACATATATACATACATATATACATACATAAATACATATATACATACATACACATGTTCATGCTTGCATGCATACAAACATTCATATATTCATGTGATAATATTAGCATCAGAACCTTGTTCAATACTTCGAAGGTACCTCAGCAAATTACTTCGAGGGTACCTCAGCAAATTATTTCGAAGGTGCCTCAGTAAATTACTTCGATACTTCAATACTTCGAGGGTACCTCAGTAAAATACTTCGATACTTCTCTACATCGACAAACTACTTCAATACTTCGAGAGTATCTCAGCAAATTACTTCGAGGGCATATCAACAAATTAATTTGATACTTTTATACTTTGAGGGTACCTCAGTAAACTACTTCGATACTTCTCTACATCGGAAAACTACTTTAATATGTCGAGGCACCCTCAGTAAACTACATTAATACATTGAGGGTACTTCAGTAAATTACTTTCATACTTCAATGGTACCTCGGAGAATTATTTTGATGCTTCAAGGGTACCTCAACAAGTTATTTTGAAGGTATTCGATACTTCGATGATACCTCTGCAAAATAAACGAAGGGGGATTATGATTTTTTCTTAAGGATCGTTCTTCGAACAACCCTCAAGAAAAGGGGAAAACTGTGAGTAACAAAAATCTGTTGTGCCACGTGGCACAACATTAAAGGTGGAGTAACTTATTATGTTACAACAATGCACGCTATATCTCTCCTTAAAATGCTAAGTTATAAAGTTATCTCTATCAACCTGTGGCGCAATGTTAAAGGTTGGAGCATCAAAGTACGCTACAACTGAGTGCACCAAATCACTACCAATATTGCTTAGTTATTAAGTAATAGGTTACAGTATAGGCACATGGGTGTGTTTGTCTGTCATAGGTCGCTGAGTAGTCTGCACAACTTTTAGTACGAAGGCGCAATATTCAACCATGTAGGCTCAGAGTACGTGGTAACCTCTGACTGGCGAAGGTACGTGGCCAACGAAGGTTTCAAAGTTCACGATGGCACGTGGGGGAAGCTAAGGTGGCATCATCTGATTGGATATGGTGGGCAGACAACTAAGGTACAATCTGTACTAAGGCTGGGTAGTTCCCAAAGGAACATGGGTCAGCTGAGGTGGAAGAGTCTGATTGGATAAAGCTTGTGGTGAACGAAAGTACTATTGGTACGGAAGATATATAAGGATACGATGGACCCAAATACAACAAATATATATCTGGAGCATAAGAGGTTATAAATACCAAGCTTCACCAACAAAGAAAATGGGGGTTGGGTTGGTTAGGAATTAGGGAAAAGACTCACTTTCTCTCTTATTTTCTAGAGCTTCATACTTTCTTCAATGGAGTTCTTCCACCCAAATGTAACAAGATCATCAATAAACTTACAATCTTTACCTGTAGTCGTAGGTTAAGATTAACCGAACCACGTAATCTCTTGTGTGATTTATTAACTTAGTTTCACTTACATTATCTTCTCTCTTAGAGAGTTACTTACTGAGTTGTCTCTGTATTCTGAGCTATCTCTGTTTTATGAGTTATATGTTCATCTAAGATATCTCTATATTTAGCTTATTTGCTTACTCATCTCTGTTTTACTGAGATACCATTGTTTTCTTAACATCTTCTCTTGCACTGTATCTTTACTTACTTAGTATATGATCTTCTCAGTAATCTTATTTCGAACATACCTTTTATTTACTCAACAATATCAGTTCAACTAAGTTATCCATACTACTTAGTATCGGATTCTCTGATTTGTTCATATTACGTTGACTACGGGAAAATTAGTAGTCACATGTACTGAAAAAGCGGGGGTCAAAAAACCTTACCCAATATTTCGTTTAGTCAATCTGTATGGACAAACTCCGATATAATTCTAAGAGAATCAACTAGACAGTCAGACTCAATCAGTGGAAATATATCCAAGAGTTATATCTCTGTTTTACAATGTAATCAGCAAATCAAACACATAGAAATCCGGGAGCCTGATTATTATGAGAAACAACTTGAACAGTACCAAAGACCAGTGTTTAAGTGTTAATCAATTTATATCAACAACCAAAGGTTGGGTTATCTAATTGATTGAACTACGCACAACCTGTGATATTTTAATTATATAAACAAATATAATGCGGAAAAGAAATAACACAGACACCAGAAATTTTGTTAATGAGGAAACCGCAAATACATAAAAACCCTGGGACCTAGTCCAAGTTTGAACACCATACTATATTAATCCGCTATAGACACTAGCCTACTCCAAGTTAATTTCGTACTAGAATGTAGTTGATTCCTAAACAATCTCACACTGATTAAGTTATAGTCACGTTCCTTACGCCTCTGAATCCCAGTAGGACTCTACGCACTTGATTCTCTTAGATAAACTCACCCACAACTAAGACTTGATACGACCCAAAGTCGAAGACTTGATAACCAATCTGTCTCACACAGAAAAGTCTATTGAATAGATAAATTTGTCTCACACAAAAATACATATGAGTTTTGTTCCTTCTTTTGATAAATCAAGGTGAACAAGAGCCAATTGATACACCGAAATTATATTCCTAAAGAACAGCCTAGTAATATCAATCACCTCACAATAATCTTAATCATATGGTAGCGAAACAAGATATTGTGGAATCACAAATGATGAGACGAAGATGTTTGTGACTACTTTTTATCTTTCCTATCGGTGATCAAATCTCGAGAAAATCTTAGAGAAGATAGTACTCAATCACGATAAAATACAACAAGATCAGAACACATAACTACAGAGAAAATAGTTGTGTATGGCTTCACAATCCCAATGAAGTCTTTAAGTCGTTAACCAATAATGGTTATAAAAAAACCTAGGTTAAAGGAGAATCGACTCTTGACGCAACTAGTATCACACGGGAGGTGTTGGGATTAGGCTTCCCAGTTGCTAGAGTTTTCCCTTATATAATCTTCAAATTAGGGTTTGTAATCAAGGTTACCTTGGTAACAAAGCATTCAATATTCACCATTCGATGAAAACCTTATTAGACTCAAGCTAATATCTTTCAACCGTTAGATCGAACTTAGCTTGTTACACACAAATGGAAAGTGACTTCATTTAGATATGCGTAACCGTACCTAAACGTGTACACCTTGTTGGCTCAACAATAGTTAACCGAAGTTATCCATATGAACACATTCATATCAACCTTTTTCATCTTAACACATCTGGTTCAAATGTCTCAAATGAAACTAGTTATAGAGTTGTTCGATTGTTTATATTCTCATAGAAGTATCCAAGACACAATTGAAGCAAAATCAATTTTGATTCACTCGAATCAATTCATGAACATTATAGCCACGGTTTACAAAAGATTGCATTCCTTATTATATATAAATGTATTAGTTCATGAACAAACATATTTTAGAACATAACCTACTCAAGTATGCAAATGGGTACGCATACCTAAGTGGCTGGACTTGGTCTGGGTTCACCAGTATGCGAATGGGCATGCATACTGTCGTACACCCCAACTCAGTTGAATTCCCGGACTTGAACTTTTCATCGGTAAGCATACGGGTATGCATACTAAGTTCCAGGACTTTCAACTAACCAACCAGTACGCATACGAGTATGCATACTATGGTTCCCGGACTTAGAATAACTTGCAACAGTTAGCATACAAGTATGCATACTGTGTTATATCCAATCATGGATAATTGTTCTAAACTCCCATTTCATTCATTGAAACATTCTTAGAAGACGACAATAGATGTCTCATATAAACTATTAGCTCCAAAGAAATTTTCAGGTGATCGATTAAATCAATACGAAACATTCCAAGTTTACATCAAATGATTGTCTCACACAAATAATGTAAGATGTAACCAGGTGATTTTTACATGATCATCTTTTGACTTTCGTCAAGAATATAAGATGAACTTGGTTAAAGCGAAAGTTTACCAACACGTATTTCGAGAAATATGTAAGCGAGATAAACTCGGGTCGAAATATCAAAATGTGTATAATCGAAGTCTATATAGCTATACAACTTTATCTCAAACAAGAGATAGTAGATAGACTTTTGAGTGATAGATGAGTTCAAGTCTCCACACACCTTTTGTTGATGAAGTTCCACAAGCTCTCCTTAGTAGTTCTTCGTCTTCAATCGATGAACGTCGTGAAGTCTAAAGCTCAACTACACTTTCTATCATAATTCGAGACTTAGTTATAAGTAGACTATAATAAAGACTTATAGTTTTGACAACTAAACTTGACAAACATGCTTAAGATAGCAATGCTTGCGAGTTCGACCGAGCAGTGCTCTAACAATCTCCCCCTTTGTCAATTTTAGTGACAAAACTATCAATACATATGGATTACAAAATAAATAAACTTTGTAGATTCTCATCCAAATGCTTGATTTCCTTGGTTCTTCAACATTAATCGAAATCTTCATCACTTCCAAGTACTCCAGTAATTCTGAACGTGTTCAACTCAGCATAATAGTTGTTGAAGATCCGTAGCTATAACAATATATAAAAACATGATGTTTTCGTATTGTTATCCAATGGCATAATATTATTACACAACATCAAAGTCCAATTGCATCACAACTTTGACAACAATACTATGGTGATATATATCACTCCCCCTTAGTCAATATTTCATCTCATAATGAAAACCACTCCCCCTTACATAATGATCCGTAAACCAAATATATTTGTAGTGTGAACTACACAATAATTCTCCAACCTTTTGTCAATATAAATTGGCAAAGCTACGAAAACTAACGGGATCATAATAAAATTCCAATAGAGATACTTCATGACTAAAAGTGAACATATCAACTTTATTTCAATGATTTGACATAGTCGAAACTTAGTGTATTCATTAAGGAGTTTATAAAGATACAAGAAAACTCCTACAATATTCCACACCCGTACTCCCCACAAAGATTTGGCAATTAAGCACAAGTTCAATTAAGAACTCTTCCTCATAAAATGTCATTCCCGAAAGAACAACAAGAGCGACCTTATTTTTATAAGAAAATAAGGATTTCTTTGGACATAAACAAATTACATGAAACATGAATTTGTATCCAGAAAAATCAATTAAACCAACCACAAGAGAACCCATGATTAATTTGATCGGAAATGCTCAACATAAGAGAACTTACGGAGCCGCACAGTACTTTCACATAGAGGTATATCATGGAAAGATCAATACTGCGGAATATACAAATATTCATTCTATTTTCATCAATATTTGCATAATGACACAATCGACTTAATCTTTGTTATCAAAAAGCTCATTCTATTTTCCATCAATATTTGCATAAAAACATATAATAGAGTTAACTTTTGACATATATGGGACAATCATAGTTAATGGACGTAAACACACATATCCCATAATATTTTTTGCAATATATAAAACCAATAAAGATTAATACTGCAAAAGCATCTTCCAAATAAACTTTAGAATTTAAATAAATAAATCTAAAAACATTGCAAGATGGAAATCGTTGGCAATACCTATGTGTACTCACAATATTTGCTATTCCAAACCCTAGTTATATATCCTTCTTAAAACACAAGAATAAATTCTCATAAGAAGTTTCCTAGACATTAAGACCTTTGAAAAATTCTTTATCGTCCCCGAACTCCTTGTGAACATAAGGTTCATGAAGAAAGGAGTCAATTTCAACAAACCTTCTTGACTGATGCCGAACTAGGGCCTTATGAATTTCAAGAGTCCTAAAAAAAAATATCCTTTATTTGCAGTATATGCTTTCTTGTTTCCTTCAACTCTTCAAGAATACCAGAAAACTTCTGAAGATTTGAAGGGACAACCCTTGGTTTTCTCACATTCCTCTTTTTTCTTTTCAAGGAAGAGGGTACCGGAGATTTATCTTTTTCCTTCATGATTGATGGCTTTACAATCATATTAACCTCTTTTCCATCATAAGTCATAATGATTGGACTCTCCATATAAATATGGAGTTGTGAGAGAAATTCACACTGCAAGCTCTACAAGCGAACTTGTGATAAAAAAGAGTTTTTTCAAGGAAGGAAAAAGGAATGTAGGGTTACGAAACCTTTATACAAAGTAAGAATATTCACGTACGCACAACTCACAACCATAAAGAAGGAAGAGTTATCTATTTTACCCCTATTTTAATGAACAAACAAGGAAACCTCTTTTTAATACCAATCTAGGATATGAGAAGATAAACCGAAACCCAAACAAAACAAACAAAAAACTTTTTCTTTTTCTTAAGACCTGAAGGTGCTTAACTCTTATCTCTTTGGAATCAAGCACTTGAGACAAGATGCACAGCCAACACAATTAAGCTATGTTGGGGTGAACGATAATCTATCCACCATGAATTTTTTTGAAAGAGTTCCTAAAAACCTCTTTCACAGAATCTTTAGACCATGTTCTTTTCTGTAGTGGTCTAACCTTTTCTTTAGAAATTAACTTCTTCGGAGAAGAGTTGAGTTTACATACCTCAGACGACTTCTGAACAAGTTTAAGCTTGTTTGCTAATCGATTTGCTCTCCGTTGAAGTTTGTTGACATATCTTACTTTATGCTTGTACTTGAAACAACTAGAGAGTCTGTGACCCTTAATAGTACAATAAGAACATGTCAAAGTGGAGGATGGTTATGACACCATAGCGGATCAAGCTTCTTGACAAAATATGGTACTTGAAATATTAGAAATAAAATTCCCAGTAGACAGAGAAAAAAATCATTTTATCCTCCAAAATAGTTGAAGAAGTTTCTCCAGGAAAAATATCAAGATTGATGTGAGTAATGCTACAATTATCAAAATCAATATTTTCAGCAAGGAGCGCAACACTTGATTTTTCATCTTCATTTGAATCGTAGTGATCAGAAATTTCATCAAGACCTTTGTTCCCAATGTATTTTCTACGATTTGGACACTCATTGGCAAAATGACCAAAACCTTTACACTTGAAGCACTGAGGCATATCCTCATCATCAGTATCGACTGTATCCCTGTTTTTAGGAGGAACACGGTCATGAGGTTTAACTGATGATCTAGGATTATCTCTGATAAACCGTTTATTTCTCTTCAAAATAAGATCTTTAAGTTGTCTTGTGATCAGAGAAACTGAGTTATCAAGATCTTCATTAGACGAATCAGTCTTAATAGGATCATCCACAGAGTGGCCAACATATTTACTTTTGTCAAGCAATTTTGTGTTCTTTTGTGCTTTGAAAGCAATATCCTTTCCATATTTGGATGTATGCTCATGATCAAATATCTTTAACTTCTCAACCAGAGTATTTTTGGATAAAATATTAAGGTTATTTCCTTCAACGATGGCATGTTTCTTAGAGTCATTTTTGGTTGGTAACGGTCTAGGAATTTTCATCACAATGTCCTTTTTAGGAATAATCTTACCCAATGCAAAAGATGCATTAACAATTTCAGGAACTTTGTTATTAAACTTATCAAAGGAATCTTCTTCAGCCATATGAAGGTTTTCCCAATCAGAATTTAGGTTTTGAAGCCTAGCTTCATTTTCAGAGGTATTCCCTTCGAATACAGTTTCTAACATATCCCACGCATCTTTAGACCGAGTGCACATAGTCACATGGTGCTGAAGATCTGGGGTAATAGCATGAATGATAGCATTTATACCATCATATTTTTGATTTGCAGCGAGAATCTCATTAGGTTCATATCTACCAATATCCTTTGCAAAAGGGACACCGTCTACTGTAACCATTGGAGAATCGTAGCCATTAACAACATAAACCCATGATTGAAAATCATGCGCTTGAAGAAAGGAACGCATAGCAATTTTCCACAATAATTTATTTGAGATATCGAGGAATGGTGGTATGTTTACAGAGATAACACTTCTGTCCATAGAGTCAGATCGCTATAAACATAGACTTATAAGGTATTAAACGTGTTTGCCTGCTCTGATACCAATTGAAAAAGCGGGGGTCTAACAACCTCACCCAATATTTCGTTTAGGCAATATGGAGAAACTCCACTATAATTCAAGAGAATCAACTAGACAATCAGACTCAATCAATGGAAATATATCCAAGAGTTGTATCTCTATTTCACAATGTAATCAGTAAATCAAACAGATAGAAATCTGCGAGCCTAATTATTATATGAAACAACTTGAACGGCACCAAAGACCAATGTTCAAGTGCCAATTAATTTATATCAACAACCAAAGGTTAGATTATATAATTGATTGAACTACGCACAACCTATGATATTTTAATTAAATAAACAAATATAATGTAGAAAATAAAATAAAACAGACACCAGAAATTTTATTAACGAGGAAACCGAAAATGCAACAAAACCCCGGGACCTAGTCTATATTTGAACACCACACTATATTAAGCCGCTACAGACACTAGCCTACTCCAAGTTAACTTAGGACTGGAATGTAGTTGATCCCTAACCAATCTCACACTGATTAAGGTACATTCACGTTTATTATGCCTCTGAATCCCAGCAGGACTCTACACACTTGATTCCCTTAGATGATCTCACCCACAACTAAATGTTCCTATGACCCAAATTTGAAGACTTGATAAACCAATCTGTCTCACACAGAAAAGTATATTGAATAGATAAATCTGTCTCCCACAGATATACCTATGAGTTTTGTTATGTCTTTTGATAAATCAAGATGAACAGGAACCAATTGATACACCGGACTTATATTCCCAAAGAGTATCCTAGTAATATCAATTACCTCATAATAATCTTAATCATATGGTAGTGAAATAAGATATTGTGGAATCACAAACGATGAGACGAAGATGTTTGTGACTGCTTTTTATCTTGCATATCCGAGATTAAATCTCGAGCAAATCTTAGTGAGGATAGTACTCAATCACGATAGAAAACAACAAGATCAGAGCACGCAACTACAGAGAAAGTAGTTGGGTCTGGCTTCATAATCCTAATGAAGTCTTTAAGTCGTTAACCTATAATGGTTTTTGAAAAACCTAGGTTAAAGGATAATCGACTCTAGTCGCAACAAGTATCATACAGGAGGTGTGGGGATTAGGTTTCCCAGTTGCTAGAGTTCTCCCTTATATAGTCTTCAAATTAGGGTTTACAATCAATGTTACCTTGGTAATAAAGCATTAAATATTCATCGTTAGATGAAAACCTTATTAGACTCAAGCTAATATCTTTCAACCGTTAGATCGAACTTAGCCTGTTACACACAAATGGATAGTGACTCCATTTATATATGCGTAACAGTACCTAAACGTGTACACCTTGTTGGCTCAACAATAGTTAACCTAAGTTATCCATATGAACACATTCATATCAACCTTGTTCATCTTAACACAACTAGTTCAAATGACTCAAATGAAACTAGTTATAGAGTTGTTCGATTGTTTATATTTTCATAGAAGTATCCAAGAAACAATTGAAGCAAAATCAATTTTGATTCACTCGAATCAATTCATGAACATTATAGCCACGGTTTACAAAATATTGCGTTCCTTATTATATATAAATGTATTAGTTCATGAACAAACATATTTTAGAACATAACCTAATCAAGTATGCAAATGGGTACGCATACCTAAGTGGTCGGACTTGGTCTGGGTTCTCCAGTATGCGAACGGGCATGCATACTGTCTTACACCCCAAACTCAGTTGAATTCCCAGACTTGAACTTTTCATCGGTAAGCATATGGGTATGCATACTAAGTTCCAGGACTTTCAACTAACTAACCAGTACGCATACGAGTATGCATATTATGGTTCCCGGACTTGGAATAACTTGCAACAGTTAGCATACAAGTACGCATATTGTGTTATATCCAATCATGGATAATTGTTCTAAACTCCCATTTCATTCATTCAAACATTCTTAGAAGACGACAATAGCTGTCTCACATAAACTATTATCTCCAAAGCAATTTTCAGGTGATCGATTAGATCAATACGAAACATTCCGAGTCTACATAAAATGATTGTCTCACACAAATCATGTAAGATGTAACCAGGTGATTTTTACATGATCATCTTTTTACTTTCGTCAATAATATAAGATGAACTTGGTTAAAGCGAAAGCTTACCAACACGTATTTCGAGAAATATGTAAGCGAGTTAAACTCAGCTCAAAATATCAAATGTGTATAATCGAAGTCTATATAGCGATACAAATTTATCTCAAATAAGAGATAAAGTAGATAGACTTTTGAGTGATAGATGAGTTCAATTCTCCACATACCTTTTGTTGATGAAGTTCCACGAGCTCTCCTTAGCAGTTCTTCATCTTCAATCTGTTAGAGCATATCTCGGTTGAACCCACCAAGCGTTGGTATGTCAAGTTTGGTTGTCATATTTTTGTGATCCAAAACTCATTTAAGAGTCGCTTGATTTAAATGTACTAGAGTCAACTTCATATAGGTTAGATTGAAAGTATTAGGGTGAGACATTACAAATATTGTGAAGACTTAAAGAAGTGAAGAAGTACGGAGCTACAACCACAACATCATCCTTCCACTTGAGGTTAGTGATATTTGACTTGAACTGTTTCATTCCATAACGTATCTTTCAAGTCGTGCATATTGAAAACATAAAACTGCGAATCATGAACACTTTAGATAGACATAGTATTAAGGAATACAATATGAATTTTCTTGCTTAACCATTAAACCTTGCATATGAGACATCGACATAATCGTATGAATGATATTGTGATTATGTATGGGTATGAGGTGAGGATTTCATCCTAGGAAAAAATGTTTTTACATGTATTCTAAGGAAGTAAGTTCATGATATGTGTTGTGAACCGAAAAGGAAATCGCCATGCGTTATTGGGGTTATCAAAAGGATAACTTCATTAAGGCGAAAACACGATCCGATGCTCCCAATTGGAGAAAGACTAACTTGCAAAAGAATAGTCAATCCAATTCTCTTCCGAAAAATATTGAAATGAGTAACGAGAAGAAGGTTCCGGTTGTTCCTAGACGCACTCAGAAGTGGGTACCAAAGAAATCCAATGATGCTTTGAGTGTGAAAAGGAATGATCTTCCAGAAAATTCCATGACTATGGAAAAGGCAGTATCCATGTTGTTGGAACTTAACAAGTTTTTTGGAAAAATGAAATTGGATGTGAAAGGTTCTAAAAGCGATCTCTTTCATGATAATCCAAAGGTCACTTGTGGTGAGCAAGACATTGTTCACCTCAACACATGTAGTTGCAGAATAATCTACAACTACACCCTCAATAGAATTAGTAAAAACTCAAGAAGTTCTTGATGGTGAATGATAACTTTCTTATTAATTCTCTTAGTTGATTACATAGAATTATCAAAATGGAACTAGAATAGTTACAACTTTTTCTATTCTCTTTCCTAAGATAATTTCTTACACTCATTAAAAGAACCACTCAAATTTTACATTTGAACTCCTATTTATAGTAAAACTTACGCAGCTGTATATGAATTGCGAAGTATCGCAATTCATCCTCGCAAAACTTCATATTTCTCTGCGCTACTTCTATCATCGTATCATTTTATAACTCTTTTCTCCTTTATCTATTACGATACTCGTGAACTATTATCTTGCGATATTCAGTACCTACATCTTGCCTCTTCTCATGTCAATTCTACGAAGAAGAAATGATCGTGAGAACATAACCGTTACTTAGTCTTTTAGAATTTGGACACGTCTTTTGTAACCGTCCTTTTCTAATTATTCCCTTATATAACTCCTTTATATTCTCTTCCTTTTCTTCTTCTTACTTCTGCAATTTTATCTTCTGTTCATACTGTCCATTACTGTTTTCTCTGCAATTTTTTCTTCTATTATATCTTCATGAGTTCTCCAAGGTAATTTCCTTCTATCTCCGCGCATTTCATTTGTTCTCCTCTTTAATTTCTGTATAATTTGTTATCTGATTTTGGTTTATTTTAGAAAAATAACTCCTCAGATGAAACCTCAACTAAAAAATTCAAGCCCTAATCCACGAAGAAGAAAATCTGAGAATCAAAAGGTAGTTAAAATACTTTGCCTTCTTTCCTGAACAATATATTGTTGCCTCAGTTTTTAATCTACATTTTGATTCGCAGGTTGGCGAAAAACCAAACCCTGGTAAGAGATCTCGAGTAACTAAACCCACACCATTAATTCCGATTGATGATTTCCTTCCTGAAGTTGATAAGGAATTTTCCTCTCCTCCTCGTGAAAATGCTTCTTCACACACTCATGCCTCTACTCCATTACCTACCTTTCAATCTCCCATCAGTGTTAATTTATCAACACTTCTTCAAGATCAACCCTCGCAAAATATTTCTTCAACTTCTTCTCTTGAAAAACAACCCTCGCAAAATATTTCTTCAACTTCTTCTCTTGAAAAACCTATCTTGTCCCCAAATCCTTTGAGTTCTATTTCTCCAAACAATTTGCAGCTTGCTCTTATTCCTTCAAATTCTTCTCCTCTTCCTCAGGAAATTCGAGATGGAATTTATTCAACTTTCCGAATGTTATCTGAGGTTTTGACCAATACTGCAAATTCTACTAATGTTCGTTCGCAATATGAGTTTTGCGAAGTTCTAAATAATTTCGTCAATCCAGACATTTCTTCTTCACGTCAATCCTTGGAAAAAGAAATTGAATTGCTTCGCCAATCTTTGAAATCTTCTCAAGCAGAATGCGAGGATCTCCGTAAAGAAAATTATCATCTTCAAAATGATTCTCTCGACTGCGCGATTCTTCGCAAAAGAAATGATGAATTGAAAGGTATGATTACTATCTTCATATTTTCCCTTTTATTTAGTTATATTCTTCATATGCTTGAAACATCCATTAAAACCCATTCCCCTTTATATAATCCATCCAGAAATGTAGAAGATTGGTACTTCACCATGAATCAGATGCAACAGAATATCGAACCAAGCATGAAAGCCTCTCAAACCAATTCTCCCATTTATCTAATCTTTACTCGTGTGCTCTTGACAACTCTGACGCTCTTTTTCAAGAGAATACTCAACTAATATATGATCGAAATTTTTTGAATGATGACATATCTCAACTTTTTTCTTCCTTAACTAAAGCTAATTTGAGAATAGAAACCTTATTAGAAGAGAACAAAACCTTATCAGAAGAGAAATGTTCGTTTTTTGAATACAATGATTGTTTCTTTGCAAGAATTAAAAACTCTTCAGAATAAATGTTGCGATCAAGAAAATCTTCTTTCTTTGTTGAAAGGTGAACTTGAGGAATTAAAGAAGTCTTCAGATGATGAAAGAAATTCTTTTGTTATTGAGAAGAATTCCCTTATTAATAAGAATATAGTCTTGAGTACTAAGAAGAATCAACTTGAAGAAGATTATTCGTCGTTAAAAAGTCTTAATGCCAAACTTGCGAAGGATAAAAATTTTCTTCTTTCTAAAGATCAAAAGCTTCAATCTCGACTTAAAGGATTAGTTGGTGATGGTTTTGATAATGCGATGAATCAGATGAAGAACTGTTGTCTATCTTTAGCTCAATCTCTTACTTCGCAAAGAGAAGGTAGTCATTAAAATTTGACTGCCTCTGGTATATCTTTAAATTTCGTTATACTCGCAAATTTTATCCTTTGAATTTTGTTTTATTCGCAGAATCTGAGAACAACCTTCGTAATGCGAAAGCTGGATTAGAAGCCTCCTGTTCCGAGCTTCGTAAGAAAAATGCTTTGCTTTCTACCCGCTTAATCAACTCTCGTGACCGTGCTACTAGGAGATTCAACTATCTTGCTTATTCCAAAGATATCTAAGATACCAACCATCAAAAAGCTATACTTCGTGAAAGTCATCTGAAAGCTCAAGTCTTTACGAATAACATTCTCTTATCAAGAGCCTTGCCTCCTGTGAAAATTACTCCTCTGAAAATATCTGACGATGAAGTTGCTCGTGAGCCTGATAGTGATTTCGATTATGAGAGTGATGATGAAGATCTTGATGACGAGAAAGAATCTATTCCTCAAGGAGATGTTCCTTTTACATATTCTTCAAAGGATGATATCTCGCAAAAGTCGAAAGCTGATAATGACCCTACTCATCTTAAATATCCAGCACAGAGTGTTGATGAAGCATGATAACATTCTTTTTTCAATTTATCATTGACTCTCCTGTCCTCATTTCTTTTGAATTCCTTCCCTTAGTTACTGTTGGTTTTCTTTTTGCGAACAATTCTGTTTTTTAAGAAGTACATCTGATATTTTGCGAAGATGATTTAACCTTTCTTAAGAAGTATATCTGATATTTTGCGAAGATAATTTAACCTTTCTTTAATTAAATGTTTTCCTTATTTTGCCCCATTTGATCATATGAAGAGAAATAATATATAACTCACAGATAAAGCTTAGTATCTCCTTTTCCCCCTATTATTTCTCTTTAAATGATTAAACATTGTTGGAAGTATTAGAATATCTTCCTCAATTTATCTTACGAAGTTTCAACTTGTTACGATTGTAAATAAGAAATCCTCCCTTTTAAGTATAAGAAATAAAATATATGAAATATCCTTAATAAGTATACTACATATACAATACCTTTGAAGAAGTATTAGAAGTACTAAATCCGTCAAATGAAGAGATATAAGAAGTATTAGAAGTACTCGATCCACCAAATAAAGAGATATAAGAAGTATTAGAAGTACTCAATTCACCAAATGAAGAGATATAAGAAGTATTCAATCTGTGAATAATTACGTAACATATGACGAAGTATAATGATTACTTAACCTTCACCAAATGAAATATCCGTTGAAGAAGTATAATAAATATGAGATATTCTTGAAGAATTATAAGAAGTATTAAACTTTTGGAGAAATATTCAATATATGGAGAAGTATAAGAAGTATGTAATTCTCGTAAAATTTTACGAATATGAACTTATCTGTATTTGATTGCTATCAAAATCGCATCTTTTGTTAAGTCTTCGTTAAAATTCTTCAATGATGTTGTCTTCTTTGATAGGACTTCTTGTAAAAATTCTTCAATGATATTGACAGAGCTGTCTTCTCTTCAAAACTTCATGATGTATATTCTTGTAAAATTTCTTCAATGATATAGATGAAGCTGTCTTCTTTTCAGATCTTCATAATGTATATGCTTGTATAATTTCTTCAATGATTTTGATGTAATGAATTTCATTAATTTCTGTGGTCTTATCATGCCTTCATAAGTAAAGGTCTTATTTTGCCACCTCTTTTGTAGTAAATTTTTGTATTTGCGATAATATGACAAGCCTGAACATTCTTGCGAACATACAACCTCGTGACATTATCGTCTTGCGATGAAATCGCAGGACGTTTTTACACTTTCATGTAATAACCCATTGATCTCATCTTAACTTATTTTTTTCATTCTGCGAGTTCTTTTTGTAGAACTTCATTTGTTGCACAAATATGACAAGCCTTTATGTTTTCTCAAACAAGAAGCCTCGTGACATTTGCGTCTTATAGAACGTATCAGCTCCCTAATGGAGGGTGCTGCCCTTTATCTTCCCCCTGGTTGCCCCTTCAAGGAAGCGTACATCGACCATACAAGGTTAGCTCTTCCCATACGGTTCTGCCAACAACCAGCTTTTGATCGCAACCTCTTATCCTTTTTGCCTATATGGCTTATAGTTACGAGGTTGCACCCTATGGGGTATCTTTAGGCCCAGTTCATCATTTGCCAAGACTTGTCAAAAATGGCAGATGTGGTTCAACCTCACCCGGCACTCTTGACTCAACCGTGTACCTCGGCGCCTTGATCGTTTTCTGCACTTCTTGGGAAAGACAGTATGCCTTAGTCGCCCAACCTAAATCCTCTTACACCGCATTTTATATTGCATAATGTCGCTATATTAGGTGAGAATCCAAGGTGTCTAACCCGGATAGGTACCCCATTATTGGGTTGTACCCCTAAAATTTTACCATGTACTAAGGGCCCTTGGTGGTGTTCCGGTTACCCTTAGCCACATTTATAGGTACCCCCTTAAATGACGTACTTTAGGACTTTGCCTCTTACGAAATATAGCTTCGCGAACTAGGGTGTACGCCACAAAGGTTTGCCTGTATAAAATTTTCTGCGGCTCTCTTTCTTTTTTGGAGGCTGATCACAGATTGCGGTCTTTTATTCGGAAATTAATGAAAGCTTAATCGCAATATAAATTTTGAAACTCGTAACTTTTCCCAATTTCCTGCGAGCAAACAATATTCGTAAAAAATTTCATGAGTTTTATGGATAATACCTTTTCAAATATAGTATGTTCCAAGGTCTACCAAGCCTCAAACCCATGTCTCTCCCTTCTGGATCCATCATCCGATAAGCTCCGCTTCCTACAACTTCTTTAATAACATATGGTCCATCCCATTTTGGTGCTAATTTTCCTCCATTTTCTTTTTGATATCGAGGTGTTTCTCGCATGACCAAATCACCTGGTTTATATTCACGTTCAATGACTCTCTTGTTGTATTCTCGAGCTAATCGTTCCTGATAAATCTTCATATGGTGCAACACCTTTTCTCTTTTTTCTTCCAAATCATCCAATTCACTTAATATTACTCCCGCACTTAAATTTCTTTCCCAAGCTTCTTTCTTTGTTGTCGGAATTACAACCTCTGTGGGTAATACTGCTTCTACTCCATATGTTAGACAATAAGGAGACATTCCAGTTGCTTCTCTTCTAGTTGTTTTGTATGCCCAAACTGCGCTAGGTACTTGCTCGCACCATCCTTTAAGATGTCCTTCTAATTTCTTTTTGATTGTATCTGCGATTATTTTATTTGTTTCTTCTGCCTGTCCATTAGCTTGTGGATATAATGGGGTTGACTTCCCACATTTTATCCTAAAAGCACTGAGTAACATCTCTATGTTCTGCCCCTCAAATTGTTTTCCATTATCAGATACTAGTTGTCTTTGGAACCCCGCACCTGCAAATGAGGTTCTCAAATATGAATGTAAAAACATCTTTATCACGAATATCTTTGACTGATTTTACTTCTGCGAGCTTCGTGAAATAATCTATTGCAACTATCAAGTATCGCCTTTGTCCAGATCCAGGTATAAATGGTCCAACAATATCCAACCCCCATTTACCAAAAGGCCAGCAGTTTGTTGAAGAAGTTAATGTGGCCCCTGGTGCATGAATTATTTTACCATGTCGTTGACATTCCTTGCATCTTCGTACGAACAATTTTGCGTCTGTATGCATATAAGGCCAGTAATATCCTTGTATCTTTGCTCTATATGCTAGAGATCTTCCCCCATTATGATTTCCAGCTACTCCTCCATGTAACATATTCAATATTTTTTCTCCTTCTTCGCGAGTTAAGCACCTGAGAGGTGGTCCATTGAAAGATTTTCTATATAAAATTCCTTCTCGCAACTCATAGTTTGTTGCACGACTCTTTAATTTATGTGATTCTAGTCTGTTCCTGGATATTTCTCCATTGCGAGATATGCATGAATTTCTTTTCTCCAATCTACGATGTTGTTTGATAACTCTCTTTCTACTTCCACCGCAACAGCTTCCTCAATTTCTTTCTCTTTGTCCACTGATGGGTGTTGAATTGTCTGTATTTGGATATTTCTTGTATTTGGATTTGTCATCATGCTTGGAATAAATGCAAAAGCATCTGCGAGATGGTTATATTTTCTAGATATATGTCTCCATTTTAATTTTGGTATCTTCGCAGATAATTCCTTAACGAGTTTCTTGTATTTCTTCAAAGAAGATTTATTTGTGGTATATTCCCCTTTAATTTGACAAATCACTAACTGCGAATCACTTGTTATCCTTATACTTTCAAGCTTCTTTTCTATTGCGATCTTTAATGCATGCACTACAGCTTCGTACTCTGTTTCATTGTTCGTGGATGCAAATTCTAGTCTGAATGAGAATGTTGTTCTTTTCTCCTTCGGTGAAATCAACACGACTCCAATTCCATTTCCTCACTATTGGATGATCCGTCCACTAGAATTTCCCATCTATCTGGTTCTGTTAACAAGTCTTTTGGATTTCCAAATTCTTATTCAACATCCATCATTTCCTCTACTGCTTCATCTTCTTCCAAAGGAAATTCTGCCAAAAAATCTGCGACGACTTGTGATTTTTGCGATGACAATACTTCGTATTTTATCTTGTAATGGTTTACTTGTGCATTCCACCTTTATATTCTTCCTGACCTTTTTGATTTCTTCATGATTGATTCAATTGGGACTTTGGTTACCACTTTTATCACATGTGCTTGAAAGTATATTCGTAACTTGAATGATGCATAAACCAGGGCTAAGATTAACTTCTCCATTTTAGAATAATTCTTCTCTGCTGCATTAAAGGTTTTACTAATGTAGTAAATGGGCCTTTCTACTCTGTGTCTGCTCAGCACAGAACCGCACTTAGAGCATATGGAGTTGTTGCGAGGTATACCAATAATTCTTCGTCTCTCTCTGGTTTCTGTAGTATAGATGTATTTGCGAGGTATTCTTTGATTCCTTGAAAAGATTTTTCACATTCATCAGTCCACTTGAATTTTGATCCCTTCTTAAGTATGTTGAAAAAATGCTTGCACTTATCTGACATTCGCGAAATAAATCTTCCAAGTGAAGCCAAGAGTCCATTTAGCTTTTGTACTTATTTTACCGTTGCAGGTGTTGGCATGTCACGAACTGCTTGGACTTTTTCTGGATCAACTTGTATTCCCTCCTTTGATACTATGTATCCCAAGAACTTTCCAGACGAAACCCCAATTATACATTTCTCAGGATTTAATTTGATGTTGAACTTTCTCATTTGCTCAAATATTTCCTTCAAATCTTGCACATGATCTTTAGCTTCCTTGATTTTTATCAACATATCATCTACATATACCTCCAAAGTTTTATGTATCCACTTTGCGAACACTTTTTCAACCATACGTTGATATGTAGCACCCGCATTCCGCAAACCAAATGGCATCTTCACATAATAATACAAACCCCTTGGAGCAAAAAAGGCAGTATGTTCTTGATCTTATTCTGCGAGTGATATTTGATTATACCCTTTATATCCATCAAGTGAAGTGACTCTATCATGACCTGCAGCTGATTCCACCATTTGTGGTATATCTGGTAATGGAAAACTGTCTTTGGGACATGCCTTGTTTAGATCAGTGAAATCTATGCAAATTCTTATTCCTTTATTCTTTTTCGGAACAATGACCATATTCGCAATCCATTCTGGATATTTTGCTTCCCTTATGATCCCTGCATCCAACATCTTTTGTAATTCTTCTTCTATCTGTACATGATAATTTTGTGATATCTTCCTTATTCTTTGTTTGAATGGTCTTACATTTTTATCTATGTTCAATCTATGACACGCCACTGATGGATCAATTCTTGGTATCTCATCTACACTTCTGCGAAGATATCTTTATATTCTCGCAAAAGATCAATAGTTCTTTTTCTTCTTCTTCATCCATCTTAGTTCCAATTCGCAAGAATAAAGGCTCCTCTTTACTTCCAATATTTATTTCTTTAGTTGGTTCAGCTGCAACATAGCTTGGACTTTGCTCCCCATAGGTGTTGGTTCTTTGATTATTTTTGCTGGTTCCCCTTCTTTTTCTGGAATCTCATTTGGTATACCTCTCCCTTCCTTTGCTCTTATCGTATACACTCGGAATTCTTCTTCCTTTTTTGTTTCCTTCGCAAGTTTCCTATGAAGCTGTTTCTTTCTTGCTCTTCCTCCACATTGCGTTACTTCAATTTGATAACAAAATTTTGCACTATCAAGATCTCCTTTTATTTCTTGTATTCCATTTGGTGTAGGAAATTTGATTCTCTGATGTAATGTTGAAGCAACATCTTTGATCGCATGAATCCACGGCCTTCCTATCAGCATGTTATATGGATATTCCATATCTATCACACACAAGATTACATGTGTTTCGATTTCTCCTAGTAATATTCGCAGCGCGATTTCCTCTTTAGATTTTGTTGTAGATTTTCCTAATCCATGAATAAGACATTTTGAATTTGTGATTTCTTCATCTTTAATTCCCATCCCCTTAAGTGCATGATAGAATATGATATTAACAGAACTCCCTGTATCAACCAAAATTCGGTTTAATTTCCATTTTTCTACAGCTTTCTTATCTTCTAGCATGATCGGAATTGTGATCACCAATGGTGAAGTGTGGTTCAAGTCTTCATTTGGAATTTCTGCTGCTGAAAATGTGATTTTCCGTTTTTCCCATTCTTCTAAAGTTGTTATCTTTTCTTCCTCCATGATCTTTCTTCCTCTACAATCTCGCTTGTATATTTTCCCCTTCATATTACTATGAAATTCATCAATCATTGTCTTTGTGATCATATTACATTCTTTTTTTTTGCAATCTCCATCTACTGGCTTCATTTGATCTTCAAATTTTCCACAATTCCCTCAAATTTAGGCTACCACAATTCTCAAGTCCCTGTTTCTAGCGCCAATTATGTAGTTGCAGAATAATCTACAACTACACCCTCAATAGAATTAGTAAAAACTCAAGAAGTTCTTGATGGTGAATGATAACTTTCTTATTAATTCTCTTAGTTGATTACATAGAATTATCAAAATGGAACTAGAATAGTTACAACTTTTTCTATTCTCTTTCCTAAGATAATTTCTTACACTCATTAAAAGAACCTCTCAAATTTTACATTTGAACTCCTATTTATAGTAAAACTTACGCAGCTGTATATGAATTGCGAAGTATCGCAATTCATCCTCGCAAAACTTCATATTTCTCCGCGCTACTTCTATCATCGTATCATTTTATAACTCTTTTCTCCTTTATCTATTACGATACTCGTGAACTATTATCTTGCGATATTCAGTACCTACAACACAACTTGATTGTGTTGTAAGTGCATCCTCACCAAGGAATGCCTTGCTATGTATACGGTGAGGAAATCACGAGAATTGGGGCACACAAATTATGTTAAATAAGTCGATTGGATTCATCTAAAAAGGTATGTCTATAAACTTGAGCAATATTTGTGTTTTTATTTTCTTAAAAGTTGTAATGATCCATGTACCTTGCTTATCGTTCATTTCTACCTAACTTGATATGTGTTTAAGGTTCTTAAATGTTTAGGTTTGAAAACAGTAGTTCAAGATGTTTGGTCTTGATGGTACACCTACCAGGTATGCATAACATCTTTTAAAACCAAAATCCAGAATTTTAAGTTCACGGACTTGAAAATTCGTGTGCAAACCCGTAAGTTCGCGGACTTTCCTATAGATGTCGATCTTCGGTCGAATTGTTTTGGCCGTAACTTCTTCGTCCGAACTCGGAATGAACTCATTCTTTTTGCATTCTCCCCCCCTTTGAATTCTCTTCAAAATGAAGATGATAAAACTTGAATTTGAATGAGTTAAGATTGATATTTGTCCTATCTTTTGTTTTTGAGTATTTTTCTCCATTTCGGTGCACTTTTTCCACTTCTCTTGAACATGGGCACTTGGATTCTTGGAGTAATACTCTTCTAAGCTAATTTGTAGATTTTACAAGAATGTTGTTGGTGAATCACAAAGAAATAAGTTCAAGAATGGAAAGTAGTACGCAGTGCTATGGAATTCTTGAATGTTCACAATCATCTTATGTGAACTATGGTGCACGGTCATTATTGACTTTGTATGCTCTTCTTTGTTAAGATTGATTCTACCCTCTAAGCACAAATCATTTTATATGTGCATTACGAGTTTGTCTTGATACCTAGGAAACTTCTTATGAGAATTTATTCTTGTTTTTGAGAGGATTACTAGAGTTTGGGATAGCTATTACTGTGTTTTCACATAGTTATGTCCAACTATTCATCTTAATGTTTTTAGATTTATTGGTTTAAATTCTAAACTTGTTTGGAAGATGATTTTTTCAGTATTAATCTTTATGAATTTATATATTGCAATATTGTTATGGGATATGTGTGTTTACGTCCGTGAACTTGATTGTCCCATATTTTGTCAAAAGTAAAGTCGTTCATGAATTGATATGCAAGTATTGATGTAAGATAGGTTAAAATATTTTGTGATTCAAGGATTATGTCTATTGTGTGTCATTGTGAAAATGGTGATGGAAACATAGAATGAATCCTTGTGTATTCCGCAATAATTGATCTTCCCTGATCCATTTTTTGTGTATTACTGTGAGACTCCGTATTGTGACTTATGCTGAGCATTAGACAACCAAGTTGATTGTTTTCGTGATTAGCTTAGTTGTGTTCCGTAAGATACTTTACGTCGAGTATTTTGAACTAAATCAATCATCATGTGTGATTATTTAGTTATGACTTGAAAAGTTTTTCTCATGTTGAGCATGATTGACTGGGTTGGTTATTTTTATGACTAACTTAGTCATCGCTCCATAGATTTCCTTATGTGAGTATAAACGATTGAATTGATTACTTTTGTGATTAGTTTAATTGTGTATTCCGGTTAGATTAATCATTGGTTTACTTGTGAATAATCTAATCGAGTTATTAAGTCTCCATAAGTTTACTTGTGTTGAGCATATTTAGTCAATCTTGGTTCTCTTGGGTTAATATGATTGAATATTTCTTGTTGGATTCCAAATTCATACTTGTATGCAATTTGTTAAGTCTAAATAAATCCTTATTTTCTTTTGAAATTAAGGTCACTCTTGTTGTTCCTTTGGGAATGACATATTATGGGGGAGAGTTCTTTTGAACTTGTGCTTAATTGCAAAATCTTTGTGGGGAGTGCGGATGTGGAATATTAAAGGGGTTATCTTGCGTCTTTATAAACTCCTTGATGAATGCATTTAGCTTCGGCTTTATGATTGCATCTAAATAAGATGATACACATTTACCTTTGGTCATGAAATGTCTCTTACGGAAATTTCATTAGAATCCCGTTCTTGTACCTTTGCCAATTTTATTGACAAAAAGGGGGAGCATCAATATGTAGTTCACACTACAAATACATATGGTTTTCGGATCATTATGTAAGGGGGAGTGGTTTCCATGTGTTTTTCATTATTGACTAAGGGGGAGTGAAGTATCACCATAGTATTGTTGTTGAAGTTGTGATGCAATTGGACTTTGACGCTGTGTAATAATACTATGACACTGTATAACAATGATTGAGAACCGATGCTTTTCTCATTGTTATAGCTACGTATTTTCAACAATGATGAAGCTAAACTTACAACCTTTGGGATCATTGGACTACTTGGAAGTGACGAAGATTTCGAGTATTATTGAAGATTAGACATGTGGAATAGGAGCTACAAAGTTTATTTATATATTTTTTGTATTCCATATGTATTAATAGTTTTGCCACTAAAATTGACAAAGGGGGAGATTGTTAGAGCATTGCTCGGTCGAACTCGCATGCGTTTATATCTCAAGCATGTTTGTCAATGTTAGTGATCAAAACTATAAAGTCTTGATTTCTAGTCTACTATAGCTAAGGTCTCGGACTAGGATAGAAAGTGTAGTTGAGCTCAAGAACTCCATGGCAATCATCATACAAGACGAAGGACTACTCAAGGAACCAGTGGATCTTCATCGACTAAAATGTATGTGGAAACTTGAACTTATCTATCACTCAAAAGTATATCTACTCTATCTCCTATCTTGAGACAAAATTCGTATTACTATATACACTAAGAATATACACATGTGACATTTCGAGCTGAGCATATCTCGCTTATCTATTTATCGAAATATGTGTTGGTAAAGCTTTTGTTTTAGCCAAGTTCATCTTTGCCTAGTGACGAAAGTCATTTTATGTTTTAATCACTTTGGAAATTGCTCTGACGAAAACTAGTTTGTGAATAACAACTATATGACGTCCTCCGAGAATGTTTCAATGGTTGAAATGAGAGTTTAGACAATATAACCACTGGGGGATATAAACATTATTTTCGTAACACATATATGTATAAGTCCTTAGCACTTGAACCGAAGTTTTCGAACTATATTGATCAAGTGAAAACCGGAACTTGAGCAGTCAACCCAGTCCACCAACTCAGTCCGCGAACGTGCGTAGTTCTCGAACCCGAGAATTTCTGCTAGAGTTGTAGCTCAGTTTAAGTATGCGAACTCTGTCCGCGAACTGACGGAATTTCTCGAACCCAAGAATTTCTGCTGGAGTTTGTGAACTCCAACCGTTTAACTTGAGTCCGTGAACTTAAGTGGTTATGTCTAAAAACGATGTTCGTGAACTTATCTAAATTATCTAAGGAATGCTATTGTAAACCGTGACTTCATAGTTCATGAATCGATTTGAGTGAATCACATCGTTTTTGCTTCAATTGTGTCTTGTGTAGTACATAAGATCTCATAGCAATTGAACAAATCTCTAACTAGTTCATTTGAGTCATTTGTACTAGTTATGGTGAAGAAGAATATGGTTGATATGAAAGTTATCATTTGGCTAACCATTTGGTTGACTAATATTGAACCAACGATTGTACACGTTTGGGTACGGTTACACAAACCCAAAATTGTCAAGTACATGTGTGTATGGAAAGATAAGTTTTAGATCTAACGGTTGAGAGATATTAGCTTGTATCTAATCAGGTTTTCATCTAACGGTGAATATTGAATGCTTTGTTACTAAGCTAACATTGATTGCAAACCCTGATTTGAAAGACTATATAATGGAGAACTCTAGCAACTGGGAAACCTAATCCCCACACATTCTGTGTGATACTAGTTTGCTAAGATAGAGTCGATTCTCCTTTAACCTTTGGTTTTCTTCTTCTAAAACCAGGTTAACGACTTAAAGACTTCATTGGGATTGTGAAGCCAAATCGATACTACTTTTCTTGTAGTTGTGTGATCTGATCTTGTTGTTTCTATCGTACGAATACATTTTTAATAATTGGCTTGAGATTTATATCTCTGATAGGCAAGATATAAAAGTAATCACAAACATCTTCGTCTCATCGTTTGTGATTCCACAATATCTTTTTTCGCTGCGTCGATTAAGACTATTGTGAGGTGATTGATAAAACTGAGCTGTTCTTCGGGAATATAAATCTGGTTTTATTGATTGGTTCATGTTCACCCTGATTTATTAAAAGAAGGAACAAAACTCATAGGTTTATTCGTGGGAGACGAATTTATCTATCTTGTAGACTTTTTTGTGTGAGACGGTTTTGTTTATTAAAGTTTTCGACTTTGGGTCGTAACAACTCTTGGTTGTGGGTGAGATCAGCTAAGGGAATCAAGTGCGCAGTATCCTGCTAGGATCAGAGGTGTAGGAGCATAAAGTCCAGACCGAAGTTAATTTGGAGTAGGCTAGTGTCTGTAGCGACTTAATAAAGTATATGTTTAATCTGGACTAGGTCCCGGGTTTTTTTCTGCATTTGCGGTTTCCTCGTTAACAAAATTCTGGTGTCTGTGTTATTTCTTTTCCGTATTATATTTTTATATAATTGAAATAATACATGTTGTGTGTTGTTAAATTAATTAGAATATCTGACCTTATTGGTTGTTAATTTAAATTGATTGACACTTGGATATTAGTCTTTGGTACCATCCAAGTTATCTCTCTTTGATTATAACTCGCGAATCATGTTTGCTTGAGTAAATCAAATCGAGAGATTGAGATAATAACTCCTTGAGTATTTTTCTATTGATTGAGTCTAGTTGATTCTCTAGAAAACAACTCGGAGTTGTCCATACAGATTGTTAATCATAATATTCGGTGTGGTTGTTAGACCCCCGCTTTTTCAATTGGTATCAGAGCAGGCAAACACGTTCAAGACCTCATAAGTATGTGTTTTTAGCGATCTGACTCTATGGACAAGAGTAATATCTCTGATAACGCAACATCATTTCAAAGCCACTCAGGTGAGACTCAGCTTCTGAGAAAAACTTTATCACTCATCCCTTGGATGAATCTTCATTTGACTTGGAAAAATCTCTTGATGAGAAATTGGATGACCTTTCAGATGACAGTGATTCATATGAAAGACCGAGTATTGATGAGGAAATTTCTCAATATATCAAGCTGTTTGATCATGCATTGTAAGAAAAAAGGTCAACAACTTGCTTGAGAAAGTGCATGGCTCCTCTTTGTCAATAAATTGAGTCTATATAGACTAAGCTTTCGCTATATTCTCCTAACAATATAGATAATGTGTATAATCTTAGTCTACATTGTAATACGACTTTTGTCTCAAGATAGGAGATAGAGTAGATAGACTTTTGAGTGATAGATAAGTTCAAGTCTCCACATTAGTCGATGAAGATCCACCAGTTCTTTGAGTAGTCCTTCATCTTGTATGATGATTGCCATGGAGTTCTTGAGCTCAACTACACTTTCTATCCTAGTCCGAGACCTTAGCTATAGTAGACTAGAAACCAAGACTTATAGTTTTGATCACTAACATTGACAAACATGCTTGAGATAACAACGCATGCGTGTTCGACCGAGCAATGCTCTAACAATATCTTTATCTCATCTCAATCATAAAGTCTAGACAATGGAGTCCGTGAAACTAATTGTTAAGAATAGTACTTGGACGATCTTAAAAAACAATATCCAAAATCAATTTAGTCGTATCTAAATATTCAGATCCGCATTCTACCAAGTATGAAACTTGTTATCTATCTTTTAGATATGAGTTCTACAACAAGTATCATAATTGATCTTAATTGTATGGATGTATCTATTAGAATGGAATCCACCCTAGCCTACCATCATACTTCAGACTGGAATGTAACTGAGATCGAATCCACCCTCCAAGCGATTCAGTTATACTCGCATTCCTTACGTTTCTTGAACCTCGTAAGACTCTATGCAATTGATTTTCTTAGCTGGCATCCTATACAGTCGAAGAGTTGCTTCAACCTAAGTGAAGATTTTAGATACGAATCTGGCTCTAACAGATAAGCCTTTTTTATTTCCCTTTAGATCAAAGATCAAGGCTAGGAAATATTTTTTCAATAGACAAAGCTAGCAAACTTGAAAAATCCGGAACACTTACACTCAGTTAGCTAAGAAGCCTGAATTCTTAACCACCTCTCAAGAACAATCGTGAACTAAACAATTAAGAATAGTTTTCATATATATATCTTGATGAATCACAAAGTCTAAGACGATTAAAATTTTGTGATTTCTATCTATCTTGCCTGAAAGAAATTACGAGAACCTAAATAACAGAAAAAAAACAAGATCAGGATACCTGAACTATCAATGCATTTATAGTCGGACCTAGCTTCATGAATCCCCAAGTGAAGTATTTAAGTCGTATATCTAATTATGTTTCTCAGATGAAACCTAGGTCAATAGAGGATGACTAAAGCAATCAACTAGGGCACAAAGTTTCAGGGATTAAATTTCCCAGTTGAATGAGTCTCTCTATTTATAGATGTTCACGACTGAGGGTTGATTCGAATTCAAGCGAAGATAATTTAAATATCAAGCAAATACTTTTCTATTTGGATGAACCTCTAATTAGGGTTTCAAGTAAGCATTTGAGAAGTTTGTCTTGAAATCACATAAAAAATATACACAGTGGTCTGGGTACGTGAACCGTGTATAATGATAGTTTTTTGCAAATAATGCATTTCAAACTAATAAGCAATATCGTGTTGATTTAAACACTTAAGAATTTAATATTGATGCATATACACAAAGTGTTTTAGTGATCATGGATGTCTTAGAGGTGTTTATGAGAGTCATAGAAATGCTAAACATATTAACAAAATAAGTCTTTGAGCATATGCTGAAAATCCACTGGGACTGTTGGTGAAACGGTTCGTGAACCATTAAGACAGTTCATGAGTCTGGGTACTACGGTTTGTGAACCGATTTTTCCAACCATTAATGACTCGTGAACTCCGGCCACTATGGTTCGTGAACTAGGTTCTCCAACCACTGGCCTTTTACCAATTTCAAATCACCACGGTTCGTGACTGTCCCATTCTAACATAAGGTTTGCAAACTAGTTTGCCAACCTTCTGTATTCCAGAAACTCAAATATATAGGGTTTGTGAGATGGTTCACCAACCTACCCTGAGTCAAAATTACAGAAGTTCTGAGTTTCTCTCTTTGACATTCAAAACCTTCCCAAATGATAAAATCATTGCTTGGGAAATTTCCAAATGATCCAAAATATTAGTTCTTTGAACAATAAATTGTTTCAAACTAAGTTTCAAAAGGACCAATGAACATCCATTACTTGAATCATATTTCGATATGTTTAACAAGACAAGCTTGGCTCGAAATTTATTCTTTGTAATAAATCTGCTAGAAGTCATATAAGACATAGTTTTAAATAAATAGAATGGTAAAGCTTGTGAGTAAATAAAATGGTTCAGTCTTCACATACCTTGTTGATGAAGTTCTTAAAATTTCGTCGATCTTCAGTCTTCGAAGGTGATGTTTGATACTCAAATACCAACTTCTACACCTAGTCCGAGACTTGACTTAGTAGACTAGAAATTAAGATATAGATTTGTTCATCTAACATTGACAACGAGCTTGATATAGAAAAATTTGCGAGTTCGACCGAGCAGTGCTCTAATAAATATATTTTTAGTTCATATCAAGTAATAAACAATTAAAGCTAGACAAGTAATATAACATCCACCAATGGTAAGTCTTGAGGCTTCATACTCCCAATGAAACAATTAACGAAAGGTAACGCAAGATGCTTCACCTAATTAGATTACTCTCATCTCTTTCAAGTTGGCTTTCCCACACAACATAGGTGTGTTCAAGGGATGCGATTTTAAAGATACGAGACTTTCTATTTATAGAGTTGTAACTAAGGCTTGTTTGGAAACAAGATTTACCAATTTCAAAAATACTTAAGATTTTTAATACATGTTTATTTCTGAAATCATCAAATATAATTGTATTTAAACTCATAACCGAATTCACTCATAGTACAAGAACAAAGATTAGCTAGCACACATCCATGTACTTGACTAATATAACAAGAGATATGAAAACTTCTGGGATTTGGAAAGCACATAATTCGATACCAAAAATAGTTAGAACCGGTTTCCAGGATCTTACCTTGAGTATGAAGGGAATATACTTGGGAAATAAGATATTAGAGTTTAACATATTTTCAAACACTATATCGACACTTATGAGCATTCCTAATCTTGCTATTGTATATCTTGATGTCTGCATAAACTGAAGATATCAGACTAATTGAAAGTGTTAAAAACTAATCATACATAGTCATGACCGGTCCTAGATCAATCATTTCTACAAGGGATCGGTCTGGGTATCGTTCCGATCTGGGGATAGTTCATATAAATAGGAATTATCCTAAGGTCAGTCATGAATCTTTTTTTCAACTATGAAACAAGTTTATACTTCTATAAATTATATTTCTGAAATTGCTTTCAAACATGTAGTTACCAAGGTATGGATTCATTTATAAGTTCAACATACAAAATAATAACAACTTACCAATTAGTGTCGTGTTGGGAACACAAAGTCCATAGATAAACTATACTCCGTAACTCCATATACTTAAGTTGTAGAAACAACTTTTGTATATCGTTTCTAAAGATACTTTTATCATAGTATAATTGACCAAGTCATCAATACTAAATTCATTGTAAGAAACTTAACTTCACATTCTATGTTTTCAATGAATAAAGACTTGAAAGAACAAAAGATATAAATGGAACAACTCAAGTCTGAAGTTACTAACCTCGAACTGGGATAATATCTTTGTTGTCTTCCATAAGTCTTCCGATCATCATAATTAAATAGAGCGAGGCTCAAAATTGTTATGTCGCTTCTAAATTAATGACTTTAGTAATCGACTCAAGCGATTCGAGTTTTGGAACTAAATTTAAAAACCAAACTTGACATAAAAACGATTGGTGGGTTCAACAGAGTAGTGTCCTAACATAATTAAATAATGATATACCCTTAAAGTTACGTTGAGGCCTTTTTAACACAATTGTATCTATGAGTTGACAAAGATCACTTTGGTTGAGCATGCTTGAGGGGAGTTATCCAGGATGGTGACCTCATGGGAAACTATTTCTGGATGACCGCAACGATGCCCATTAAAAAACCCACACTGCTAGATGCCCTCAATAGAGAAGTAGAGAAAATATTATATAGAGGGTCAGGTTATTACAAAATGAATAAAAAATGATGGCAGGTCACTTGTCAAAGGTGGGAAGGTACAATGGACAAGTTATGCCAGGCATTTGTCTCTCGAGGTGTAGAGAACGTCGAAGATATAGGTTTTATATTTTGAAGACGAGGATAACTCCAAATTAAGGCGGTGGCATTGTAATTACACGATTCGGAAGGTAGGGGTTCTTGGATGAAATATAAGTAATGGTTTGATATTTACCTACACCGATGTATTTTTAACACAATTAGATCCAGAGTAGCAAAAAGCTATGTAGTTAAGCGTATTTAGGTTGGAGTAATCCAAGGATAGTGATCTTTGGGTAGATGTTGCTGGATGACCACGGTGGCCAAGTTAGACAGTATCTATAGAGGGTAAAGTCATTATATTCCAGACTAAGATGTTCTTTTTTTATTTTAAGATCTTCTTTTATGATATAGGACCATTCAAGAAAAGTCTTAAAGTGTTTTTAGGGAATATTTGTAACTAGAAAACCTAAATATATAATTCTTAGATGTATTATCTGATTTATTCTGGACATCCATTGAAGAGTTATTACAAGTGATTACAGACCATAAAATTCTAGTTGAACTTGTAGAGAATTAATTAACTAATGAGTTATTAATGTATGCATGGGTACGCACGTTAGCATTGTGTTTGTTATTGGGATATTGGTTATTGTGTTTGTTATTGGAACCTAATGAACATATATATTTCTCTAATAAAATAAATTTATTATATGTGGGTCTTTTACAATTCAAAACATTGTATTTAAAAGAATCACTCGACTTTTAAAGGCAGACAATGTCATATGGATCATATGTGGATCTTTAACAATTTAAAAAATTATAGTTTAATGAATCACCAGGCTTCTAAAGGCAGACTATTATAGATGGGGAAAAACGATTGGCTGGTTTTTAAGGAATTGAGGAGACGACCGTGCAGAGGAGACTCCTTGAACCGAGCGAAATGTTTAACCTCACACAGATGCACAGCTGCAAATGGGGTGATTTGAATTCGATGATCAATCTGTAGTACACCGGCCTAAACCAAGACAATGGCCGTTCCAGAGTAAATTCGGTTACAAGAGAGGATGGGTTGATCTGTAGGAGGGAAGCTAAGAAATGTGTGGAATCAATGGTAATCAAAGATTGTAGGTGTGTTGTGAATTCTGAATATGATAAGTTCTGAATGATTGAAATTGCTCAGTTGAGAGTAATTGCTCAATTGATGAGTTGATGATCCCGTGATGTCAATGAGACATGAGATTCTCGTCGCTGTTGACGTTGTTGTTTCAATCATGATTCAGAGAATTATTTATATTGCTGGAATTGTAGACACCATGATCCCATGAAGTGTGACAGTTGATGGAATCAAAAAGTGGAGAGATGGAAATAATGTTTGAAACTAGTTGCTCATCATGCGGAGACTTGGTTGATTTTCCACCCACTACTTTGTTGACTCCTTCGATTGATTGCACGACTTGCTCACATTCCATCGTGTGTTTGAACACATGTGTCGTAGACCGCCAGACCGAAACCCTAGTTGATATTCCCCCAAGTGACACGATTGACTTCTCGTGGTTAGTTTAGTCAGTTGCTGACTTCGTGATATCATGGGACGATGAGTCCATGTATTTACTGAGTTGAATATAATTTTGTAAAAATATCCTGAAACTCATGGATTGAACGTGGGCATGATCCTCACATTGATAGTTGAGGCGATCAAGTATTGCTCATTCGATGATTTGCTGAATATTGATAGTTGAACCAATATTCTCTGATTTGAGCAAGTATTGCTTATCTGAACAAGTGTTGCTCATCTGATGAATTATTGGCAGTGTGACCGAAATAAAGTATTAATTAAAATACTGGTAGTTGAACCGAGCATAATTAATAAGAATATTGATCATGAGATCGTCATAAATTTATTAGTGTTTGAATATGGAATTATAATCCTTGGACTCAGAAACCCTAATTTGATCAATTGATGACCACTTCATGGTTTGTTAGGAATTGAACCATGGAACGAAGGAAGGATTGGTTTCATGAGACCATGGGTCAATCATGTAACACCCATTTTCTCACGTGAGCAAACATCAAGACCTCTTAAAGAGTTGATGACTTGTTGATGAAAGAATGATTAAATGCTGGTTTAATCATTTATTCGAATTACTGATGGGTTCAGTATTAGGTGATAAAACCTAATTAATTATGAAGAAGTGGAGGACCGACCAAGTGGTCATGAAACCGTCCCTGTGTGTTCACGGGATCAAATGTTGATCGTTCCATGAAGTTCCAAGTCGTTTGGAAGATTTTTGGACCTAATACGTGCAATTGCGCAAATTAGGTCAAATTATGAACATATGTAAGACCGTCTCATTGAGAGCCAAAGAGCGAACCTTGGTCGGTCAAGGTAACATGCTCATGTCCCCAAAGTGTTCGTATCTCAGTTCTGAAAATTTTATATTTTCAGATGTGTGTTTGGGCAATCATTTTAGAAAATATGAAGAAACCAGGGTTTTTAGATAAAACCGTCAAAACTTCATGAGATGAAGGAAAAATAATGAAAAAGTGAAAGAATTATGAAGTGTGGGACCATCCATGGCCAAGGCATGGCCGTCCGGCCAAGGGGCCAATCCCACACGTTTTTCCAAAATTTTCATAATATTTTCATGATTTTAGGGAAATATGATAAAATCAAGGAGTTTCCATGAGATGAAGGAAACATAAAAAATAATAATAAAAAAAGGGATTGTGGGCGTGTGGTACCGGCTTGGAGCATGGTTGGCCGGCCAGGGCCCGGACCCGTGCGTTTTCCCTAATTTTATGTATTATTTCACAATTTAAAGGAAATTTCATAATTTGAAGGAAATATCATGAAATCAAGGAATTTCATGGGATTATGAAAACATGAAAAATATAATAATAATAATAAGGGATGTGTGGATCCATCTAGGGTTTGACCGACCGGCTATGGCCCGTGCACACGGGTTTTCCTAATTTTATTTTATTTTTCATGGGACCAAGGAAATATCATGAGATTAAGGAGTTTTCATGAAATTAGGGAAATAATAATAAAATAATGAGGAACCATGAGGTGCGGGGCCGGCTGAGACCAAGTCATGGTCGGTTGGCCAATGATCACGCCCCACAATATTCTTCCCTAATTTTATATTATTTCTTTGGTGTGAAAGAAACACCATGAAACTGAGGAGTTTCCTCAAAACGAAGGATATTTGTTCAAATGAAAGAATTTTCATGAACTCAAGGAAAATAACAAAAAATATGAAACTGGCGTGGGATTGACCACGGCACGGTCATCCGGTCAGTGGGCCCATGCTCCCAATGCCTTGGTCAATTATTTATTATTTTCTTTCCTAATTTGTATAGGTTCATCGTCTCGTCGTATTTTGAAATACTCGTTCGTGAGGTGATTGTTAGTGCATCGTCGTGGATTACACTTTCACCATTTAAATCGGGGCTTACTAAGAGGTAGCTCAGACACCCGTGCATTGAATATTTATTACTAACCCATGGATTTCTACTGGGAAGAACCATGGTTTGCAGTAATGAAATATCTGCGAAAATATTTGAATATTTTCGGAAATTCTGTGGATGAATCCAAGAATTTGGGAATAATTAACTTATGGCTCTATACTAGTAGAGCAAGCTGTCTAGGAGCATTAATTATTCCGATATGATCTTGCTGGAGCTTCATATCCTTTATATAGTTAGGGTAAACTCGTTGTTTGTATCCAGAAGACGTTATCACTCTATACTAGCAGAGCAAGCTGTCTAGGAGCCGTCCATCCCGTGATACTATATAGAAATAATTACTGAAGTGTTCAATATTCATGAGATATGTTGTTGTCTAGCCGTGAGACCACATATCTACATGTACTCTGAGAGAAAGTATTCTCAATCAGAGGATTCGATGAGAGACCGTGTCTCAAGAGATCTCACGTCGATTCTTTGGATCAGAGGTTCGTATAATTATGGGTTTACGATTTTAGCCTTTGTCGAAAATCCACCATCTACATTAAGTCCCCTGCTTAGTGAGGAAAGCTGTGTTCCTCAGTCAGCATTGAATGGTGATTTTCCGGTCATAAACAATATAATTAATTGAACTTAGTCGTAAGTTAAGACATTACCAGATTTTGATAGTACGAGCAAACCATGACTTGAATGAAGATCCCAATGGCATGATAGAGCATCGTTTGATGATCATAAATTGGTGTTGAACCGCTGAATCGGACGACGGGTCCTTGGTCGTTTAGGATTTGCGGGCTGGGTGCAATAAGGAAATCCTTAGAAAATTAGGTTTTGGAAATAAAATTGATATAAAAGGAATTGTTCCTTTTTTTTTTCCAACGACCAGAATTTTTATCATCTCTCCATCACCTTCATGCCAGCAGAAAGGGAAGAGAAAAATTTCGCCGGACCACCAGCACCGTCGCCGATCAGGTGAGCGTCCAAACTCTTTTTTTTTTTTTTTTTTTTGATGTTTGCTGATGTTCTTGAGTTCTATGGGTTGTTCACATATTCATCATGATAAAATTATATACATGTGCATATATGAGTGTGGGTTTCGTCGAAAACCCTCGTTTTTGAAAACGTATGTTCGTTAAATCGTTAGTTTTGAAAACTAATAATAATCCCTGATTTAGGAGAGGTTTTCCTTCATATATGAATATTTAGGTTCGGTAATAAAACTATGTTTATGAGCTTTCATGTGATCCAAAGTTTTATCATAAAAAAAGTGAACTTTCACAAAACCGAAGTAAAATTTTCGTTTTAAGGGATAATGATGATACGAAGAAAAGTTTTTCTTCTTTATATGTATATATGGACTTGTGTCCAGTGATAAAATTTTGTGTATGATCTTTCATGTAAATCAAAACTTTATCTTGTGATGTGTGAGTTTACACAAAGTCGAAATAAACCTTCGTTTTAAAGACGAATGACGATACGAAGGAAAAGTTTTTTTTTTTTTTATAAAACCATGGGCTATTCATGGATTTTTTCTTTTGAAACCGTGGAGTGTCAACAAATTTATTTTTATGAGCCTTGCTCACGTTGAAATTTTATTTATTTATTTACGTGAGTAACTAAAACATTTTCTTTATATATATATGCAAATATATATTATTTTCCCTAAAATCAAAACTTGAGTTTTGTGTAATCATAGTTTTAAAAATACATGCACTTTGTCTCCTTGATCAAAAAGCTAAGTGGTGGACAGGATCTGCCGAAAAATTCTATCCGGCGGTCGGGAAGCTCCGGATCGAGATTTCAGGTGGACGGATGGGAATGAGAGGGGGCCACGATTAATTAAAACGATGGAAAAAAAAAGGAAAAATAAATAAATACGTTTTCACTATATACAGAATTTAACCCGTACACAAATTCCAAAATTACAAGAATCCGTTCACTATATGGAATCATTTTACAGAAATTTAGTTTAACACAGTCCCTTCACACAAATCCTTTGATTGAACATAAATTCAGTTCCCACAGCTCTGTCCTCACAAATACTTGGATTTACACGTTCAATTTTCTAAGCAAAGATGCCACCAAAATATGCTTATCTAAACCTTAGCAGTAAAGGGTCGATCGCATAAATGAATCATAGGGATCAAGAAAGAATAAAGACTGAACAAAATCAGAAAAAATTACCAGTACCATCTCCTCAGGTAAATCCATTGTTATTCCTGTTTGCAACAATTGTTGAAGTGCTTTCATCTTTTCAAGCGTAACATCTTCTACCTCATGCGATTTCTGAATGAGTAGATATCATGGAGCTTTGAAATCATACTGCACCAATATAATTTTAATGTAAAACCCTAAAAATAAAAAAAATCTAGGAGACACAACATAAACCTTCAAGAAGGAATCTGTTCACTTGACCATGTAGTTTCAACACTTGGTGCAGTATAAGGAACCCTAAAAATATATTAACCATATCAACACTTGCATGTCACAGGAGCATGGTGCTCTTAACATATACAACAAAAGGTCCTTAGGCCAACGGAAGCGCTGGGAGAAAAACAAACAACAACAGATGATTGAAGGGTCAGGTGCAGTCTCATTGGAAGTCGACAATCAGAATTTAACAGACTCCTCTATACAAATCAAGGTAGAAGCCTGGGTATTTACCGATAGATGTGTGTATATACATGAAGTGCATTCTTCGCATGATACTATTTATTGTGTACAATTATGTACTTACCATATATTTTCTTTCCTGCTGCAGGCGCATGTTGCTCTTAACATATGCAACAAAAGGAGCTTAGGCCAACGGAAACGCCGGGAAAAAAATAAACAACGCCTGTTGGTTGAAGGCGATATGAATAAGGGGAAACAGTCAGTTGCAATCTCATTGGAAGTCGACAATCAACTAATTAAGGTAAAAAACTGGATGTGTTCATATACAATCAGAATTATTATTTTTTATATTATTTGTAAATAAGAATTTTGTCTGCAAAAGGTTACACATCCAGTAGGTACGCAGAAGAAAACTCGGCGTAAGAGAGATGCATCAATGAAGGAGGTATACAACATGCGTTTTTATTAAAGCAAGTTTTATTTTATTTTGTGGTGCTATTGGATGTTATATGCTACTGAAAAATTAAACTTAATGTGTTATAGGCTGACCATACCAAACGGATGCGCATGTGCTGTACAACCCAACTGCCAGATAGTTTGGTAAATGACTGAACAAATTATTGTTGTTGGATATATACTCTTAAGAGGCCTAACTTCCTGCAACCCCTACGAACTACGAATATCTAATTGAATATATATGAATGCGTAGAATAATACAGGCATTATGGGCAACAACGACAATATGATAGTGGATGCATCCACTGAACCCATGGAATCGACGACAGCCCAACTGTCGGACATTGTTGGGCCAGATAGTTTGGTGAATAACTAAACATATGATTATTGTTGGGTATTTCCTATTTAGAGGCCTAACTATGAATATCTAATTGATTGTATATGAATGTCCAGAATAATACAGGCATTATGGGCAACGACGACGATATGAGACAGAATGCGTCCAATGAGCCCATTGAATCAGCTTATATTCATACGTAAGTTCACTTCTAAGTAACATGTTTCCCTGGAAACCGTTTACCTATTTTCGTTGATAATTCAAATTAAAACAAACAAACAAACAAAAAATTGAAAAAGAGATTAGAGTATGGATGTTGGCTTATATGCATGAAAAAAAAGTAAAGTGAAGAAATCATATGTACTTAAAGTATGTATAAAAATTTGAAGTTTGGTATAGTCTTACCTTCTCGACCAATCCGCATCTCCGAAAGATCCTTCTAGATCTTTTACCCTCGATATTTACTTGACTATCCTTTTACAATTTGAATTCTTCAAACTGTGGCTATCTGCTAAGACAACAACATCGATAAACCAAAAAACTTAATCACAAAATTGATATAAATATACAAATTTCATCCCGTGAAATTTTGTTTGGAATTGAGACGAATGATCCAGAAAAAAAAATAAAAAATTCCATAGATTAGACAAGATATGGATTTAAATTAAAGTTGCATCTACGAGAGGTCCCTAGGTTGAATGTATATGCCGGTTACTCTTAGGTGTACAAGCTAGAGCTAACTGGTGCATTACTATAGCCAGTTGCGCAAGAAACTAGGGAATTCAAGAATGATCATGAATATGCATTCAAACTAGGTCTTAATGTACAATAAGAAAACGAAATAGAGCATTCGGAGTGAGTCAAGCAATATAGCATTCCAACAACTATATGTCTATTTGCTAACTATATGTCTATTTGCTGGCATTTACAGGTCAATTGCTAACAAAGATTTTGAATCAGATGGATCTGATGAATTATGTGATCTTTCCGAAGATGAGAGAGAAGTTGATACAAATATAATTAGAAACCAAAAAGATAATCTGAGATTATATGTTCGTCATTACCTTGGTAAAATGGATATTGAATGTCCTTCGTGTAAAGCATTGCATTGGGTTGATGAGAGGTCTGAATCAAGGAAAAAGAATCCAAAGTTTTCCAGATGCTGCCGAAAAGGTAAAGTAAGACTTCCTGCCTTACTTGAGCCTCCACAAGAACTAATGGATCTATTTGAAGGATATGATGCCGATTTGAAGCATTTCAGAAACCATATTCGAGAAATCAATGCTGCCAATGCTTATACCAGTCTTGGATGAAACCTGGATAAGAGGGTTTTGAAGGGTAAGGGCCCAAGGTGCTTTGCAATTCATGGGGAACTACGACACAATACTGGGACTTTACTACCAGAGGAAGGTAAGGATCCAATCTATCAACAACTGTATTTCTATGACCCGAATCAAGCGTTGGTTGTTCGTGCAGAGCGGAATCCTGAGGTGAGCAAAGATGTTCTTGAAAAAGTACAGAATATACTTTCAGAGCATAACGTGTTTTGCAATAAATATTATAAGGCACAAGAACTTCTGCGTGATGCTAACCCTGCCGACCA